>JANHFL010004194.1:149823-168464 GCA_032468155.1 Oxyrhabdium leporinum
AGATTCTGTGTGCTGTGGCAAATTGCCAAATCCTACTCCTGGCTGGCCCCACCCCGTCCACCCCTCCCCTCCCAGGAGTCCCCACGCGGCCCGTTGTGGATGCACATAAGTGCAGGGTGCGCACGGAAGCTTGGGAAGGCCTCCCAGAAGTTTGGGAAGAGAGCCTCCTGAGCCCAGGGAGGCTGTTTTCGCCCTCCCAGGGGCTCGAGGAAAACCTCCAGAGCCTGGGGAGGATGAACATGCCCCCCCCTGTGGTGCAGGAGGCTGACTAGGCCATGCCCACCATGGCCACGCCCACTCAGCAACCAGGCAGGGAACCCTTTGCTAAAATTTTTGAAGCCCACCCCTGCAACTATCCCATTTTCTAGTATAGGAGGCAAAGAGTACAGTTATGTCTATCAGTTTGTGAGCTAGTCTGCCTCCTGGTCAAGCTCTTCCCCTAGACCATGGGTGTCAAACTGGCAGCCCACATGCTGGATGCATCACACACAGGCCACGCCCATCCCAGTTCCACAAATCGGAAAAAAAAGTCACGAAACGTCATGTGACAGCAATGTGACAGTGCAAGTTTGATACCCGTGTTCTATACCAGTGTTTCTTAAATGTGACCCTAGGACCCGTGGTTAGGATCCCCCCAAGACTCTTTCACGGGTCTCCAAAATAAAAAAAAAATGCCAACCTATCTTGAAAAATGGTCCACAACAATCAAAATTATTTGTCTACCTATGTTGAAAAACAATCACATTAAAATCCTCTCCAGCATTCACCAGGAGCAACAGCAGCAAACAGCAGCAAATTTGTCCTTTTAAATTTTTTAATGGTAAATATCAGTAAAATAATCCCTACAAAAAAAAAGCTCTTTTGGGGTCTTCCATAATTTTTAGAAGTAAGAAGGAGATCCTGTGCGGGGAAAAAAATGTTTAAGGAATGCTACCCTTGAATTACAGCCTTGAGTAATCATCCCCAATTATTGTACTGGTGCTTTCAGATGCATTAATCTTCTCCCCCTAATTTTTGGCTAGCCTTGGTCCTCCCCAAATGGTCCTCTCTTGCAGTAAGCTTCCAAGTGTAGCTGCCAGTTCTCTTTAAAGTCAATAAAAAAAGCTCTAAATATCTCTAAAATGCCTTGGATAGGGCTCTAAAGGCTGACCCTCTGCATACATCTTTCCCCCCCAACCACCCCCGGGCAGTTATTATTTTCCTAAGTAGTTGGACAGTAACACAGCTCTAGGATGAGTTAATTACAGTCCATTTCTTCCTTGATTTTTCCTCCTATCAAATCTTTACCATATTGGGCTCTACTTGGCATTTCCCAATGTTTCCCTTTACAGGAGTCCTTTCATTGATATGCTGGGCAACCAGCTAGTCAACCCTTCTTTGTAGAAGAGCATGTGGGAGAAAGCTAAAATTATACAGATGCTGTTTTCCATGATTTTTTATAATCGCATTATCCCTTAATGCAGCTCCTCAGCTTCTCACATTTAAGGAAATGCAAGGCCTAATGCTCTCCTATGTTCAGTGTGTGGTATTATATTCATTAATATTGAAAGAGTGCATTTGCTGAAACTTATTATAATTTTTCTTTCACAAGGAACATCCATTTTACTAAATTACCCAAACTGTTGCAGCCTTTTAATTAAGAATAAATGTATACAGTGCACCATCAGTGTTTTAAATATTCGAACTATACAGCAGTAGTGAAATAGCTTCTTGCCTTCAAGGTGACAATTACATTGCTGCCTTTTGGCTAAAGGAAAAAAGAACTTGTTTCTTATGATTAGACTGAAGAGCACCTTCTCCTTCTCCTTGCATTGATTCTACCATAGATATTTCATACACAGAAGTCTTTAATGAACTGGTTTTGAAGGCCATAGGAGCTCATTTTTGGAATGAGGGAAAGAAGAGGGAAAACTGAAACAAAACTTAAGAATCTAAAAAAAGTCATGCTAGATTCCACTATGACTACAAGCAAAGGACAAGCACAAGAACAGACTATATTCAGATTGGGCTTGAAAATGCTACTTAGTTAGCTAAGACAGAACCGGATAAATGTTTTGAATCCATCACTTCAAGATTAAAACAACAACAAAATGGACACCACTTTTCTAGACTATCCTTTGAACAGCTTGGTTAGGGAGGGGACAGAGTTTTGAACCAGACCAGCTGTTCTTATGTTCCTAAGCTACTTCTAACATAGGTATAACATGGGAAAGGAGACAATCCACTTTATAAAGAAGTCTGCCATCAAGAAGATTATAAAGAAGATTCCTATGGGAGTGAAATACCATCAAATATCAAATCATGTTCCATGTAGCACCAATGAGCAGTAATGAGTAAGACAATGAGGGTTCTTCATTTTCAGTGCACTCTAAGGAAAAGTTAGCACAAAAATATATAAATATTTTTGTAAATATATGCCAATGCAGGTGTTTTGACACATTGTATACAAAAAGCTATATATTAGAAGTAAATGCATCAACACTCAGATAGTTGGTTTAAAAAGAATGCTTTTATTAGAGAAAGTTACAGATGAGAATGCATTTGCATTTCTTAGCAGTAATTTTAAAAATTACATGCAGAAGAATGACTGGAACTGAGTGATACATAAAATTTGTGACACTGACATGGATCAAATTTATGATATATGCATCCTCAAGATCAAAGTTTTCCTCTGATGTCTCATTCCCAAATATAGTTGATTAAGGAAAATTAATTGCAGAAGGAAACAAAAGGCTCGTAAACATACTTACTAGGAATCGAGTCTCATTGAAAACAATGGAAACTGAGTAAATTGCTCTAGATATTTTTCTATTGTAAAACCATTGTTACCCTCTATGGGACAGAGATACAAATATGGATTTCTGAAATTCCATTTTACTTCTCAAATTCTTTCTTGAAATTCATATGCAGCTGGTTTCTCCAAGCTGCTGTAAGGCAATTATGGCTCTTCCATCATAATAGATTTTAATTAGCTAGGGGAATATTATCTTTTACTGTGACACACTCACCCCCATAAAACTCTTTCAGCATAATAAAAGTTTTGTGACAGCTGCTTCCAGATTAAGTATCACCTGTCCATATTTTTAATCACTTTTGCAACTAAGGCTTTTTTCAACTCCAGCATAAAGTTTGCATTTATTTATCTAGATGAATCATGAATCAGAAAGCTCTAATTTTAACAAATATAACTAAGGATGTATTGGATTCTCTACATAAAGCTAAACAAATTCATCTGGGCTTTCTCTAAAAAACTATATAGAGTTTTAATAACAATTGGAAAAATGGAGCAATCTTTTGTAGCATGAGTTGCTGGGCATTGGGTGGCATATCAATCTAATTAATATAATAATAATAATCAAGAGGCTGAAAAAAAGATCTTAAAAGTTCAAACTCAGTGGAAGAAATACCATCAAGGCAATTAAAGCCTGGGGAATTCAAATCATTAGATGCACAGACGGAATAGGGGACTGGCAGACTTCTGGTTGACGTCGGAGCGGGACAGCTGTGGCTAGCAGGGATCTGCAAAGTCCAGCTGTTTTCTACCTGCCTGGAAGCCCTTTGGAGCCGAATGCCACCTTGCAGGGGTGGCAGAAAAGGAAGGGCTCCCACAGATTGCAAGTGGACAGCAGTCTACTTTGCTAGATCCAGGAAAACCTTTCTGACAGGCGGAGAAGAAGACGGCCATTAATTAATGACCGAACCAGAGCTTGGACAACCGGAATAAGCAAGCGTGAAGGTAGCAGAAAAGAAACATTGGATTGGATTGAGGTAAGAAATACCTAATTTCTACCTGGGACTTAAATTGATTTAAACTCACCGAAATACTTTTGAAGAAGGGAGACTCCAGAGAGAAGGAGGGAGGGAATTGTTACTTTCCCCCCTCCCCTCTGGAAAGCAGTGAGTGAAAGTTTTGAGCGGATTACACACCCGTGGGAAATGAACGTGAAACAATGAAATAAACATTTCAAGTTTTTCATCCTCGGAGTCCTCGCAGACTCCACTTAGCAAGGAAAATAAGTGAGTGTGGAATGTTTCAAGTACATCAGGCAATTAAAGAAGGGAAAAAAAGAATATCTGAAGGGGACTGAAGAAGATGCACTGAAGCTAGTATATGAGGAAGGCCTACTGAGTATTGGAGACACCAAACTGGCCTACAAGAAAGACCAAATGAAGAACAGAAAAGAGACAAGGGAAGATAAAGCTTTATATGACCAGTACATTAAAAAAAAATGGCAAGGAAAGCAGATAACAATAAGGCTTGGCCATGGCTAAGAGGAAGATAGCTGAGGAAGGAGCCTGAGGAGCCAATTCTGGCTGCACAAGACCAGGTCTTAAGGACAAATGCATACAAGGCCAGAACTGAGAACACAGCAACCGACAGCAAGTGTCGTCTCTGCAAAGACGCTGAAGAAACAGTGGATCACCTGGTTAGCTGCTGCAAGAAGACCACATATGCCGATTACAAGCAACGGCATGACAAAGCAGCGGCAATGGTGCCTTGGAAGACCTGCAAGAAATATCATTTGTCTGCCAGCAAGAAAAGAAGGGATCGTGAAATAGAGAAAGTACTAAGAAAATGAAGTGCTCTCGGGCTTTGGAATCAAAGCAGATAGGCAGTTGCCACGTAACAGTCTAGACTTCACAACCGTTGATAAGGAAGAGGAAAGAAATCTGGATAGTGGATGTGGCAGTGCCTGGAGACAGCAGAACAGAAGAGAAAGAACTGAAGAAGACGACAAAATACAAAACCCTGAAAAAAAGAAGTAGAACAACAAAAGAAAGCAAAGTAGTACCAATAGCAATCGACACCTCAGGTGAAATCCCAAGACAACTGGAAACCACTTGGATACCATTGACATTGACAAAATCACCGTAGGTTAAATTGCAAAAGGCAGCTTTACTCACAACAGTTTGCATCCTGCGACAATTCTCTCCTCTGCACCATTTTCCCTTCTAAATTGTGCATATTTCTCCAGAGATCTCCTTGCTTTCTTCAGGGGCACTAATTTTTCTAGGGCATTTTTCCTGTTAGCTAATCCTCTTATTCCACCAAACACATCAAAAGGATTTTGTACTGACGCTTTCCCCAGTATTGAAAAATATTGAAAAATTGAAAAACAAATAAAACTCTGAGTAGCCTTCATTTAGCTCACCAGTTTGCTTTGCTTTTCCTTTGTGAGGTCAAGCTTCATAATGGTGCTGAGAGGTAGGTGAGCTCACAAAGGAGAAGTAAATAAAATCTTTGGGTGGGCTAGTGAAAGTTGCTCACTGATGAGTTTTACTCTGTGTGCATGTTGACTACTGGTAGCTTAGATCAGATTTTGGCTTTATTTAACTTTTCGGTATTTATTTGCTTGTTATTTGCTTATTTATCTTATTTAATCTACTTGTTTACTTAGATTAGTTTACACACAGTATTTATTATTTATTATACTTATTTATTATATTTACTTATATTTATTTGTTATATATTCATTATATTTATTTATTATATTTATTTTAGGATTAGTTTAGTTTAGGGCATTAGGGATGGAGACATTCCTGTTCTATGCAGGGAAACTCCTCTTTGAGGTAAGAGATCTGCTGTTTTATTTATTTACTTATTTACTTGTAAACTTGCATGTGTAACTCTAGAATTAGTTCAGGATTCAAAATTCTATCTGCTTCTTTGGCAATTTATTTAGGGAAATTAGGGGCTCAAGACTTGAGCAGAAACAGCACTGGTTACTCCTGGTGGATGACAGCCTCAGGACCTGGTTGGGGAAGGACACCTTTCTTGGGTCTTTTACATTTCTAGGGGCTTCAGTATTATTCACCAAAAATATCCTGGATGCTTACAAGGCTAGGAAGTTGAGAGTGACTTCTAGTGATTCTGCTAATTCCTGGGTTGGTGATACCACTTATTGGAAATAAGGGAGATCAGCTGGCTGGAGGTGAAATTCAGGTGATGGATGAACTAGCTGATTTGATTCATTCTAACTCTCTAAATAAGATTAGCATACATGATCCAACTGGACTTTTGTTCTTAATCTTTTTTTTTTCATAACTGGGAAAATCTATCATTTATGTATGTATTAAAAAAATAATTAAATTGGCTTCTGTGTCCAGAATCCTTCCTTTCAGAATTGAGTTGACTTTTTGACCCCAATAGCAAAAGTCTTGGAAGTGTAATTTTCTAGAAATGTTTTTTTGTTTTGTTTTTTAAATCTGAAAGAAGACATTGACCAACCATTGAGTCCCAATATTTCTTTGCCACTTTAAAATAGGGAGTGATTTCGGCATGAGTAGGCCTCAGCAGTCATGAGATCAGATTTGCACTGCACACTAAGAGTTTTCCTTGCAGTTTGGGGAAACCAAGGGAAAATCAATTTGACTGACAGCTGTATTGTAAGTAGATAGACCCCTACTTTCAGAAAGCTTTAGAAATAGAATCAAAGAGCAGCACTAAAATTCATATTTTAAAATCCAATATGAGATCTAGTGAATTAAATGGCAAAACTTTGAGAAATGTTGCTGAATTAAGATTTTATATTGTAGTCTTTCATGGTTAACTTACATTTTTGCTACTATCTGTACTTCTGCTACAACAGTGAAATCTTCCACGCTTCAGAAAAGAGGGAAAGACAAGAGCAGATGGAATCTAAGGATACTCCCGGGATTTCCCAGGTATACTTATTCAAAAATGTTTAACCAAATACAACATAGACAAAGATGAGGTGCCCTGTTTATTGAACGAATGTGCAGTTGTTTCATAGGAGATTTATATAAGAGTCATGCAAAAAAAATGAAGAAAAAAGATTCAATTTTTCCATGAATTTTTCAGAGATTTTCAAATTCTTCAGAATTCTATACCAGGGATGTGGAAAAGCCAAGGGTGGCCCATAATTAGGCTATAACATTCAGCCACAAAATAAGAAATTTTAGATGGAATGCACTCTCTCGTGCCATTAGAAATAGAATTTAGATGGTTCGTCTTGATATGCTTGGCTGAATCGTTCCAAAGGCCAATGTGATGGAAAATCTTGCTAATATTCTGCCTGCTTAGTTTTGCTGAGAAGTTATTCATCAGCTTAATCTCTTTCAATTCAGCTAGTTTTAATTGAATAAAAATGATGTTTGATATATAATTTAATGTGTTAGTTGTATTTTTCATCAAAATACTTATATATTTTTTTCAAAATAGGAAGACACCTATACTCCTTTTGGGGACTCCCTCTGCTTATGGCTGAATCCAACCTGGGACAACCGGGACTGGCTGGATTTGTCAGAGTGCACACAGTGTGACTAGGTAAGACAACCCAGGAGCAAATGCAGCACACGGGTTTGAATTTACAGATAGTGGTTTTTATCCTAAAAAGCATATATACATACAAGTACTGTTATACAGGCTTTGAATACAGGAGCAATCAGTAACCGACCAAAGCACACACTGAGAGAAAGAGAGACATGCCCCCCCCCAAAAAAGGTCTGTTTTATACTGCAGCCTCTTAAAGTGGTAGCAGTCCAATAACCCTGCTGACTTTTTGCTACTGTTGCATCAGCATTATAACTTTACAGTATTAGAGTATTACAACCTTACAGCAGCTGGTCAGCTCAGCTGTTAAATTAGCATTACCCTGACAGGATTGCTGTGGTTAAGAAATGCAGTCATGTGGCATCAGATTTTGCACCTCTTCATTTAACAACAACAGCGACAATTGGTCCAAAGTGTCATCTCTGCAAAGAAGCTGAAGAAACAGTGGATCACCTGGTTAGCTGCTCCAAGAAGACCACATATGCCTATTACAAGCAACGGCATGACAAAGTAGCAGCAATGGTGCCTTGGAAGACCTGCAAGAAATATCATTTGCTTGCAAGCAAGAAATAGTAGAACCATAAAATAAAGTAATAAGAAAATGAAGAAGCTAAACTGTTCTGGGGCTTTAGAATTCAAGCAGATAGGCACTTGCCATGTAACACTCCAGATTTCACCACTGTTGATAAGAAAGACAAAAAAACTGTTCTGGATAGTGGATGTGGAAGTACCTGGAGACAGCAGAACAGAAAAGAAAAGAAAAAAATGGAGAAGATAACAAAACACTAAAAAAAGAAATAGAATGACCGTGCCCAAAAAGAGCAAAGTAGTACCAATATTAATAGACACCCTGAGTGAAATCTCAAAGCAACTGAAGCACCACTTGGACACCATTGGCATTGACAAAATCACCATTGGTTAATTGCAAAAGGCAGCTTTATTCACAACAGTTGCATCCTGCAGACAATATCTCAAAAACCATCAAAACATTAACATCTGCCTGTTTTGGGTCTTTGGGAAGGACTCGACAGATCTGTCTGACAGTGCAACGAACCATAATAACAACTGCCTTGAAGTTCTTGTGGAGGTTGTAGCTCTGAAGAAGAGGGGAGCTATGCCAGAGGTTCAACCATACTTACAGTTCTCATCAGATGTCTCAGACAAAGAGTGTCTCTCCCATAAAAAAAGATGGTGAGACATAAATTGCAGATACCAAAGCATGCCAAAGTGGTTGTCACCTGGCTTACAGGAACCATGCTAAGAGTTGGAGTTCCTGGACATCTGGTGAAAAATTAGGATTGCTAGCTGAGTAATAGGGGCCAGCAACTGAAGAACTGCTGGAAGAAAAGATCTTTACCCTTACAAAGAAATGATTATCTGTTATTATACATTAAGCCCAACAAGAAGAGGATATTTGAAACAAATACCCCAATTCTGGAAAGAATAACATCCATAAGTAATAGAAAAGAAGCTAGAAGATCAACAATGATTTATCACACAAAATATTCACAGAAGAATTAGAAGAATTGCAAAGATCTACCCAGAGCAGAGAAATCAAAGATTGCCAGAAGTAATTCAGACTGCAGAGACAAATCAGGGGGAATTGGCAGTAGAGGAAGTCAGCACAGCTATGGAATTGTTTATATTCTGAAGCATCAGATCGGTGAAAACCTAGAATAATAAAGTTGGAAGGGATTCTGAATGTCTTCTAGGTCCAACACTCTGCCATTCCAGACAAATGGTTGTCCAGTCACTTCTTAAAATTGTTCACACTGCCAAGAAATTTCTCCTTAATTCTAGATGGATCCCTCCTTGATAATCGTCCATCCATTACTTTTTGTTGTGCCCTCAGGAGCTTTGGAGAATAGCTTGACCCCCTCTTCTCTACGTCAGCCCCTCAGGTACTGGTAGATAGCTATCATATCACCCTAGACCTTTTCTTCCACAGACCAGACCAGAACTGATAAAGTAACACTAAAGTACCACTACTCGGTAAGATAGATAAATATGGGGATAGACAGCATCGCCACCAGATGGATTCATTGCTGGCTGACCAATTGCACTCAACACTTCATCCTCAATGAAACTTCATCTAAATGAAGTATGCAGTGGGGTATCTAAAGGTTCTGTCTTAGGCCCACTACTCTTATCACCTTCATAAATGGTTTAGAAGAAGGAATAAAAATTTGCAGACAACAACAGGCTGGGGAAAATAGCCAACAATTTAGAAGATAGACTCACGATACAGAAGGGTCTTCACAGACTTGAATACTGTGCCCTCTCCGACAAAAATGCAGCTCAGTGGTGGGAAAAGCAAGGCAAGAAAAGTCAAATGTACGAAAGGACTCTATCGAGTTTATCCCAAAGACCTGGAAGATGATCACTACAAATACTTGAGCATCCTTCAAGCTGACAACATCAAGCCCACTGAAGTCAAGAAAAAAGGTTGGAAACAATTACATCAAGGGTGTGAAGAAGTTCCTAAAGTCCAAACTCAGTGGAGGAAATACCATCAGGGCAATCAGCGCCTGGGCAATGCCAGTCATTAGACACAAAGCTGGAACAGTGGACTGGACTCAAGCAGAACTAAAGGCCCTGGACAGGAAGACCAGAAAGACAATGAAAAGGAACCATGCCCCCTTCATCCACACAGCAATGTTGACAGACTCCACCGACCAAGAAAATGGGCGGGTATGGAATATTGCAAGTAGCTCAGATGACTGAAGAAAAAAGGGCTTTGGAAGATTATCCAAAGTACAATGTAGAAGATGCACTGAAGCTATAACATCAGGAAGGCCTACTGGGTATTGGAGACACCAAACTGACCTACAAGAAGGACCAAATAAATACCTAAGTACATACCTATACCTGTGACATATTGCTTGAATTATTAACTGGACACAAGCTCACCTAGACAGTTTGAATTGAAAGCCAGAAAGTTAATGACAATTTGCTAAGCAAATTCATTTATTTGGTGATATTAATACTTTATGCCTGACCCATAGAAATGGAGGCAGTTGAATTCTAAAAATTCAACAGGGACTGCTAGGATGTTATGCCAGAAAAGGACAGATAGATGGAGATGTAAGGGTGCAGATGTTCCCTGGAAGGCATTCCCAAATGCAGTGAAATAACCAAGGGGAGAAGTCATTTCTGGATATGCATGCTCACATATCAATGTGTGTGTGTGTTTTGAGGCACCCTTGACCCAGCACTGCATGCAGTCTTCAAGAACCAAACAAATTTCCCCTGGTAATGTCAGTGTTAGAGATGCCTATATATATATATTGCAGGGTTTGCATCAGGATATGCTCTAGACACTAGGTGCACTCGGTTTTATTGTAGGTGAGCACAGCCTAGATATTTTAGCAGCTGCTCTGGTTTTGTGGGGGGGAAAAAGATACGTTTGTTGTCTAACTTTCTCCCTGGGTTGCTCTGAAAGCTTTCTGTGATACAGGTTATGAAAGCTAAAGTAAAGTGAAAAGAAGATGAATTAGTGTGTTTTCCCCATAGTGCACAACAGTAGTACTTTGTGTTGAAAACCTATTTTAACGTGCACATTATTTATTTAATCTTTTTCCATCCTTCTCCAAACTGCATCATTTTCTTTAGCACCGGAACAGTAATTTTTAGAAATAATGAAACTAATAAAACGACACAGGCATACTGTATCTACCTGAAAGATAATAAAACAGCAGCCAGCCAATTTTTTAAAAAAATGTGCCAAGTGCTACATGGTTTAGAAATCATGCCTTGCCACATACAAAGGCTTCTTTAAAAGCTAAGTGTTGATTGAAGGACATAATGAAAAAGTACGAAGCTAGCAAGTGCAATGATTGGAAAAAAGGCAAGTTTCTTATTATTCTACCATGATTAGCTGCCGCACCAGCCAAAGTTTTCTTCCTCTGAACTTAGTTTCAATCGCAATTCCTTTTGCAAATCAGTTCTATTTAACTTTTGCCGACATTCTGTCTTTGCTCTCAGCTGGCAGGCAGAATATTTGGGGAACTTCCATTGAAAACAGATCAGCACTCCTCAGTCGCCCTGAGCGTAGATGACATTTTATTTTTTTTAGTCTGAAAAAAGGAAAAAAATATACTTGCCTTTTCTGAGATTCTGAAATCTGGCTTGTGAGCCTTGCATGAATAACTGCAGGGGACACACGAGTTAAAAGCATGAATCCCTTGCATCAGCCATCCTGCATCCTGCATCAGGATGGCTGATGCAAGCACAGAAGCTCCTCAGATTCTTGATTCCTTGGTCGCTTTGGGATCATTGCTGTTTGCCTTGGAGGGCTCTGCTTTGACCAACTAAATCTGCCCATGAAAACGGGATATTCCAAAGGAAAAGCTCCCTTCACGTTCATAAGACTCTTATTTGACGAACGACGCCTGCTTGGAAACCTTTTCAAGGATGCTAAGAGGTAGTAGTCATGCTATAAATGAAACCATACCATCCAGGGATTTCTATATTTCGTACAGATCACTGAAAGAGCACCTAGCTAAAATAAGGGTCAAGTAACAAGTTATTTAAGCTTCCTCTACTGAATGTGAAGCTGAAAGGCTTCATTTTCAGCTCATAATTAGTTCCTTCCTATAGAATGTTACCTGAAATTATACCTCATCTTTTCCCATTATGGTGGCCATTTTGTTTTTCCTAATGGAAAAGAAAAATCTGCTGAGATCGATGCCATTTGGGATGGAGGAGGGTGGGAGGAGTGGTTTATATTATATATTTTTTCTCCTCTATTTCTCTCTCTCTGGTAATCACATAGCTTCCCAAAATAGGGACAAATTCAGGTGTGACCTTATTTTTAAGCAACCTGCAAAAAATAAAATAATATGTGGATTAAAATAACTCTTTTCGAAATAGGCACTTTTCTGAATGTTGCAGTGCAGTCTTTGGCTCAACAATGCCGTGGAAAAGGATACATTGGGGAAACTTGCAGATGTGAGGTTACAAAATTAAACCAACACTTTTCTCATTATTAAATGATGCAGACTAGCATGGACCTTGGACCAAATTGACTGTTGATCAAATGCATGAAAATACCCGGGATATGGTTCATCTGGTGATCTCTCACACTTCCTGTTCTATTTGGAAAACAGACATTCCTCACCTTTAGTGTCAGTCTCTGTGGAACATTAATTAGAACAAGTCCATAGGTCTACGTGCTAGATGGCTAATATATCAATCAATCATTTTTTCTCTTTTGCAACCTAAGGGAAGTTCAAATAAATGTGCAGACTTTGTAGGGGTGAAAGCAGATCTTCAAGCTGTCTTCCCCAATTTGTGAAGCTATTTTACAATTTCCCAGAGACCCTTAGCTCCTACACCAATAATATATACCATATACCAATAATGCCCCACATACTTTTCACAAAAAGCTACAGAAGAATAGACAATCCCCAACTTCACATAGTAGAACTGATAGTTTCGACATCGGAACCTGGCAGTCCTAAAATGTTCCTCTCTACAGTATTGCTTATGAGAATTCCTGGTTTCATATCTCTTATTTATTCAATGTCTTTAATCCTGCTTTTACTATTTTTTATAAGTAACTCAAGGCAGTGAGCATATCTAATCCTTCTCCCTCCTCCTACTTTTCCCACAACTAACCCTGAGAGGTGGCTTGGGCTGAGTGAGAGAGAGAGAATGGCTGGTCCAAGGTCACCCAGCCAGCTTTCATGCCTACATTGGGACTAGAATTCACCATCTCCTGGTTCCTAGGCTGGCACCTTCAATATTAGAACAAATTGACTCTAATATAAACCCAGACACCATGGCTTCAACTCCTGCTACTTTTTTCTTCCCTCCCACCCCACCCTGTTTATTTAACCCATAGTTGGATGACTCTTTGCCCCCTGAGAGTTACATTTTTGTGCCGTCACATAAAGCTGCAGGGACAGCATGCAGTACATACCACACCACATCACATCACACCCCATTCCACACAAAAGTCCTCCTTTTTCCCTCCTTTCCTTCTGTTCAAAACCATTTTCTCTCAGATGTGCAGCGATCACCAAAACCCTTTACTGCTAGATGAAAGAAGCACTAAGATGTTACCATTTCTCTCATCAACAGCAAAGCCAGATGCCGTTGGCGTGGTTAGAATGCAGTCCTGCAGGTTAATTCTGCTGATCACCAGCTGCCAGTAGTTTGGCAGATCGAATCTCACCAGGCTCAAGGTTGAGTCAGCCTTCCTTCCTTCCAAGGTCGGTAAAATGGAGGCCCAGATTGTTGGGGGCTATAGGCTGACTCTGTAAACAGCTTAGAGAGGCCTGTAAAGCACTGTGAAGCGGTATATAAGTCTAAGTGCGTTTCTGCTGTTGTCAGCCAAGGACACCCAACGAATCTGACTTGCGAAAGTGCCCGTTTAGTAGCCCGCCAATAAACCAGAGGTTTGGCAATGCTATCCAGATTTTAGTGGCAAAGCAGCTGGCTAAAGGCCTCCTGAGGGCTGCATGTGTTCCTGGCAATGCCAAGATCGAGCCTGATTGAGGTCATTTCACCACAGTGATTTAAAGTTATCTGATCATAGTTATGATAAAACATGGGGAATGAGTACAAGCTTTTTACCAATTCAGTGATGGATGGATGACACAGTGAAGTTACTATAAGCATCTAAGTGAGAAAGGATCAAAGAATTTTAGGAAAATGCAAATGCTTTTTCATGTTTGAATTGGTTTATTGCATGCATTGCTCTAGGATGGAGACAGAGAGAGGGAGAGAGAAAGAGAGAGAGAGAGATCATCATTATTGTCTAAAGAGGAGGAGGAGGAGGTGGTGGTGGAATTGAAGAGACAGCAATAAGTAAAGTGTCCCTTTCTTATCCAACAAACATTGTGATATTGTGCTGGTTTTAAAGACTATCCTTGTCCATTAAACCTTCTTTTTCCACCACACTGCCATTTATTTCTCCAACTGAATTATCCTTCCTTCTTCCTTTGCTACAATCCATTTTTCAGTTTTGGTTTCAGCAACTCAACAAGAGATTTCCTAACAAAAGTTCTCTGGAATGAAGTTTTCTATGTTTCCTAAAATGTTAGTACCAAAGCATCTAAAAGCATGCCTTTGCAAATTATGCCAGTTCTGGGAGACTCAAAGAAAGAGACTGTCAAAGAAAAACTCTGGGGGGTTTTGCCCTATATTGAGAAAAGTGTTTTTCCTTGCTTTTTCAGGTAGAATCAAGATGACATGTGGCACACCCCCATGGCTGCAAAGTCCATTTAATTCAGCTCAGTGCTCTTTTTACTGCCTGCTAAATGGGCAGCCTTTCAGAGAAAGCGGAGAGGAAGGTAATCAGGAGAAAAACAGAAGGAGTTACCCAATTCACAACATAATCTAGCCAACAAATGCGTTCTCCGGTAACAGATCACACAATCAAACTTCTTACTCTAGCATTATTTGAAGATTTTGGATCTAAAACTTTATTAATCATTCATGGACTGTTCCTGCTGAAGAGAAGAACATTGTTAAAAAATTATTTTCCTTCTATGATGTAGGAGCAAAACGTCTACTGTGAAAATGGGGTAAATGAGGAAATAAAAGTTTGATCAAGGTAGGGAAAGAAGGGCCAATCAAATGCTTCTTAGATTTAGACTCACCAGGATCTTGTTAGTGTGGGGTTTCACTTGTCTGAGCGGCCCAGTTTCTGGCATACCACGGACAGGTGCCAGTCCACAGATTGGGGGTTGGGGACCCTTGGCCTAGCAGATCTCCTGCTTTTCTTTAAAAGATAGCTGTATCTGCTTTCAGGTGTGTTAATTTTGTAAGAATCAGTGTCTCCCTGACTTTGCCTGAGAGTTGGCACCCAGACAAAAATCTTTCATCTCAACACATGTTGAAACTCTGTCCCAACCTAGGTATCTCTCCCTGGCAGAATTATTTCTGCATCTTTAAGTTTTATTGCTTTAAAATATTGAATGCCAAATTAAATATTTCTTCCAGGCTGCAAGAAATGTGGGTTTTGATGGGAAGAACCAGAATGAATTTATTTTCAAAAAAATAAGAGTTTGATGTCCTAATTCATTGTAAGGCAGTTCATAATGGGAAAGAATGGTGCAACCTTTCCGTTGGTTTTGTTTTCAATTCCCTGTTAAAGTGCAATGTGAAATAATTTATAATGCCATACTTCAAAATCAGTCTTCAACAAATCCCTTAATCAAGGGTCCCATGGAATCAGTGATAATCAGCTCATATTGCAAGTGGCTGAAGCAGAATGAAACTAATAATTTGATTATTAAGATTTACTATTGAGTAGAATAGGGCAGCTTTACCTGAGTTGCAGGTTTGGATGACCACCAAATGGCCGCAAATGGAGCTTTCTCAATCTTTATAACATCTAGTAATTATCTGGACCAGTAGCTTGTATATTCAGATTCAAATTAACAGAGTTGGAAGGGACCTTGTCGGTCATCTAGTCCAACCCCCCACCCAAGCAGGAGACCCTACACCATTTTTGACAGATGGCAGTCCAGTCTCTTCTTGAAAGCTTCCAGTGATGAAGCTCCCACAACTTCTGATATGATACACCCAAAGTAGAATCCAATGAAGTCCAACCTGTTGACAGAGCAACTTCAGTCCAGAATGCTAGCCAAACACCATGGCCACACCACTACAGCACCAACAATTGTTTTCACAGTGGTGTAAACAGTTCTCTTTACAGTTTGGTTCTCCACCTCTTGATCAATACATGCTCCAGTCTCTGCAAGGCGACACTGAGTGATGCAAATTTCCACAATTTCTCTTAGAAAAATCAAATTGCATCTTCTTGCTTCAGATGTGAATCAAACTTTCATTCCAACAAGTTCATCCTGTGCTTGTAAATGTTTGTTGTTTTTGTTTTGTTTTTTTAAACTGGAGACCCTGTTTGCTTTCCAGCTCCTGCTTAGTGTTTCATTCTGCAGAAGGAGATGAAAAGTCCTCAACTTCAATTTTAGGAGCCTCCTCTTGCTCACTGGGTCAACTGCCATGCAACCCTCTCAGACTTTACTGAAGCCACACAGGGATCCTTAGAATAACACCACCACCAAGTTTGATCTACAGTTCTGATTTGGAGCCATGGGAGCTCTTCAGTGCGCTTTGTAAACTATTTCAAAAATTACCTTCCCTTTCAAACCAGCCCCACAGCAGTTGAGAGAGGGTTTGCAAGCCATCGGACTAATGTCCACAAATATAAAGGAATAAATGTTCGGACTGGTTAATGCAATGAAAGGGGAAAATGTTTGATCTTTGCCTGTTTCTTTTTCAGTGAAAGAAGAAGAGAAAAATATTGTTTTTTTTAATTTACAGAGCAGCAGAATCTCTTGATGTGCCCCATGTAGCAATGGGCCAGTTCAGTCAGAAAGTCCACTGTCTGCTTGGCATTCTCTAGGCCCAGTCTTCGCTTATCTCAGCCCTGACAGTAATTGTCTGAAGATCTCTCTGGATGCCAAGGTGCCAAAAAAGCATTTAGGATTCACAGATAGTGTAGATATTGTGGAGAAATCACATGGCAAATGGGAAGGCTATACCAGACATCTTAGCCAGATTGGGGTACCGAGGGCAAAGAATTATAGCCCCAATGGCATTCCTGAGCACAAATAAAAACTGAATTTACAGGACAAATGTTTTTTTGGCAAAGCATATTTTTGACAAAATGAAGAGGGGAAAAAAAATATTTGAATAGGTGCATGTTTATAAATCCCTCAGGCTATATCTCCCCCTTATTTCAGAACTGGAATACCTTGTCTTACAAATAATAATTATTCATCTTCCCAATGGAGATCCCAATACACACAACACACAAACCCCAAGTGTGCTGATCTATACATATTGTAAACATATGGTAATTTTGCAGAACAGGTAAACATCAGGAGAAGGCCATTGTTGAGATACATCTCAAATTCAATTAAATAAAGAAAGGGGTTACTGTAAACTGGTACAAGCGCTTAGCCCACTTAAAATTAACACAGGAAGATCATTGATTTTGAAGGGAGTTGAATGTACTTGAAAAATCTGCTTGTTAATCGGCATTTAATTACTGTGTTAAATTACAACTAGGAAGATTTGAATATTTCAAAGGGAGAAAGCTGGCCCTAGCAGATTCTGTACAAGCAAGTTAATAAATAGTTGCAGCCGCTCTCCAAGGCTCAGACTTTTTAAGAATAAATATTCAGAGGCAACTGGCAACATCTCCATACATCACTTGAGTCTGGAGTTTGAATTGCCTGTAAGGAGAGCAACATCAAAGGAAACGACAGAACAGGACATTAAATTGCTGGGAATCGTAGATACATTTGTACATTGCACTTTTAAAAAAATAAATAAATAAAATTTCAGTGTGTGAAATGATGACTTCGGCTTCTGTGTTGCGTTGGTTTCACATTTTCACTGGCTTTGCTTTTAGAAACTTGTATCTTATCCTTTGAAGCTTTGTAATTGTTTGACTATCAGATAGCCTTACCTTTAACCAGTAAGTGCATCAAAACAATACATTTCTTCTCCCATCTCAAATACCATAATTCCTACTTAGATCTGCATGCTAAAATGTTTCTCAATTGCTAGAAAAAACTCCATTTAAAGAATTTAAATGTAGCTTTCTGGCATCCGGTAATTAAATGAAGAATATGTCTGTGGCTGATCCAGGAAAGTTCTCATTTAAAAAAGGTTGGAATAACATGATCACATTTCTCTGTCCTTTCAGATCCTTTTCACATTAGTTTGCTGGAATGGAGATATTTGGCATTCATCCTCCCTCTGGAACATCCTCCCTCCAGAATTTAGACTGGCTCCCACTCTGACACTCTTTCATAAGGCCCTGAAAATGTGGTTTTGCCAGCAGGCCTGGGGAACCCAGAGTGGGATGGAGCCCATTAAATGGCTGACATGAGTATGTGTTGTCACCAACGGGGGGTTGATGATGGCTTATTATTTTATTATTTTTTATCACATTTTATTTTTGTCTACATTGTGTTTTTATTGTCTGTAAGCTGCCTAGCTTCGCTGTGAGTGAGTAGGCAGCTATATAAATTCTCTAAAATAAATAAATAAATAAAATAAACTTAATACCTGATCTGGTCTCAGTAGCTGTACAAAAGTGCATAAGAGTTAACTACATATCACATAATGAATCAAAGTACATTTGTATCAATTGCACTATAAAGCACTATTGTGTGATGTTTAGTTTTGAAATGTGGCAGGTTTTGTTTTATTTTGCTGAAAAAGTACAGTATTGGTAAAATTGTTCAGAAACCCAGAAGACAACAATTATCAAGTGCAATGTCAGTGTTCCATCTAAGTTCCAATAACTCACTCAGCACTCAGATAATAAGTAATCCAAGTAAGAGTTTATTAAAGAAACCAT
>JANHFL010004194.1:168564-184643 GCA_032468155.1 Oxyrhabdium leporinum
TACTCCCTCTATATTTCTCATCTGTAATTATATGGAAGCCTGCAGAGGTCTCGCATTCATGGCTTCCAAGGCTGACATGCAAGAAACCAGAAACAGGTATTCAAAACACTAAAAGTTTATTTCATGCTTCCTATAGACAAGAATCTGATCTTCTAATGGTGAAGCCAAATTGGCACTAGGGTCAATGGAATTCATAGGGGGCTGGGCTTCAGTCTGTTGTAGAAGCACAGTGATTCCAAACTGATGACGCATTTGACCCTGCCTTCATGCTCTACCTGGTAATCTCCAACTGCAGTTTCTGCAACTGAATGTGAATTACTACTACTTTTTTTGCTAGATGATAGAAAGGGAGATAGAATCATCCCATTTGCAAATGATAGATCAGATGAATTGAAGTATTTAATATACACTGTTTTTGTTAATGTTTCCCTCTCCCAAATAAGCATCAGGGCCGGCAAGAGTGAGAAACTTTAGATTTTTCCTCTCTCCCCACACAGATAGCATTCCTTCTCCCACCACCAAAATACCAATTTCCATTGCAAAAAAATATCACCTTCATTATAATCATGCAACTGAATCACATCTTCTTAAGTAATATTCAGCAGGAAGTCTCATTATTTTCAAAAGCTTCCTTTAATAAATAGGCTGGAAAGGGACATTTATCAAGTTGTGTTCAAGTTTACAATGAGTGGGAATTAGTTAACATTTCAACAGATATGATGAAGCAATTGTCTTTACCTAAAGCACAGGTCATTATCAACTTTCCAATTTTTTTAAAAAAGCAATTTCTTTTAAAAATATACTTTTAAAAATACTGGGCACTGCTTTTTAAAATGATATTTCATGTGTGAATTTGCAATGGACCCATTTCCTGATGGAGCAATTGCTGTTTTCCAGAACGCTTGATCCAGGAGATTTTCATCTCCAGAAGTATCAGCTCTAGGGAAATTTTAGTCTCACTTATACTAGCCATAAATACTTGCCATAAATGTAAAGGTATGTACTAAATAGAACTTTAAAATGCTGTTATCAGTCAGACCTGAAACAAAAATTACCCTGGGACTGGCTATCAAGATAAATAAAGCTAAATAGATGACAAAATGATATTGTTGCTTGTTTTTAAAGTAGTTCCTTTTCTTAGTTTGCAGAGAGAAATGAGATGGTGAAATGATGTGTCTATCATAAACTATATAAAGAATGGCAAAGATATTGTAGAATGAAAGAATGACTAATGACCCTAAAAGAGCTTTTTAAGGGACACCAACTATGACCAGTCTTCATTTTCTTAATCACTTTGGGATATCTAATCAATTTACAGTGGAAAAGAGGTCTTTGAAAACAGATCATGCAAAAATGGAAAGATTCTGAAATGTCCTCAGCGGAGGAGTGGTTGGTGAAGATGGCAAAGATGGCAAAATTATTTGTTTAGAGAAAGATTAATATTTATCAGTAACAGTAACTGGAAACCTCATATGGACTTTTTTGCTGAAAAAAAAGACAAATGATTGCTATTTGTTGATTTGAAGATTAGAAAAGGAAAATTATGGAAAGAAGAGATTATGGAAAGAAGTTATGATGTAACCTTAGAGGGAAAGAGGGTAAAATATAAAGATATTAATAATCTCTGTCAAAAAGATTGGAAGCCACTTTTTCTTTTATAATTTCTTTTTCTTTTTGTATTTTCTTTCTTACTTATTCTCCATTCTTTATTTTCAATATTGCTATTGTTTTTATATTCCTATTTTGGGGGGGATATTTTTGTTATTAAAAAAAATAATCCTGTAATTCAGAACAAGTTCAATTCTTTGCAGCAGAAAGTTGCTACACTGCATTTTCACAGGAAATATTTTTTTTGCTACATAGACATTTAATTGATAGAGACATTACCCAGAAAACATGATATCATCTGGGAGAAAATTGTTACTTAAAACTAAAACTCCAAAATAAGAGATCCAAAATGCTTTGCAATCTGACAGTATATTTTGAGCATATACATCAGGGATAAACTCTAAAACGCATTGCCTCCAAGTTCTTTTCTACCTTCCAATTCCTTATCTCTTTTGTTTATATCTCTTTTTGTAACTAGTACAGAGCAAATGAGAGCCAGTTTGATGTTCTGGTTAAGGCATCAGGCTGGTAACTGGGAGACCGTGAGTTCTAGTCCTGCCTTGGACACAAAGCCAACTGGGTGACTTTGGTCTAGTCAACTTTCTCTCAGCCCTAGAAAGGAGACAATGACAAGCCACTTCTGAGCCAGTTTGCCAAGAAAACTGCAAGGATTTATCCACACAGTTTCTGAGAATCTGACAGGACTGAATAGGAAGGAAAAGGAAGAAACAGCGCAAACAAGGTACTTCGGAGGGAACCCTTGTAATTCTGTTCAGCTCTTGGTCAAGAGCTTACAGCTTTCTAAGATGTTGCTATGTAAAGATTTCTGTATGACTTCACTGAGTTTCCTTTGGAACAATCTGTGCGGAGCGGACCTCTGTTGTCTTCTTACTTTTTAAACTACCACTCTAATTTGATCTCTCCTCCAAGTGTTAACCAGATCATCTGGTCCTTTTTGCGCTGAAACTGGAGGACTGAAAACAGTTTCAAATCACATTCACTATTCTTCATACAATCAAGGAATTGGCAGATCTCTTCCATTGCAGTTCCCCTCCAGACCTTCTTAAGTCAAAGCTGGATCAAGCTCATTGTGAAGTTGCAAAGGTCAGAGGTTAATAAATTGGCAGATACCAGGAAACATATTGGTGGGTACCATCTGGATGGACTCTTCAACAGTCTCTTTAAATGTTATCAGAATAAATGGTCCTGGGTAATTAGATCACCCTAAAGCAGGGGTGTTAAATTCAAGGCCCGGGGATCGGATCTGGCCCATGGAGTGCTTAGATTTGGCCCGTGGGGCCACCTTGGAAACAGTGAAGGACAGGCCTGTGGCACCTCTGCCAGCAAAAATGAAGCTTTGGAGGGCCACGGGCGGCTCTCCTGAGCTCCGTTTTTTCTGGCAGAAGGTTGCAGGAAGCCATTGCAACTGAAAGCAGAGCTCAGGAGCCCGTTTTCACTGGCAAAGCTCTCGAGTCACCACAGGCATCACCAACATGAGTGACATCGAGCTGGCCACACCCACCCCAGACCCCTGAGGTCAAGCACAATCCTGATGCGGCCCTCAATGAAATTGAGCTTGATACCCCTGCGCTAAAGCAAGGGTGAGCTGCACTATACGTTGTTATCACTTTAGTGGACTTCAAGCAGTGATTTTGTGTGTTCACAGTGGGCAAGGTCAGTATTTTTAGCTTTTTTATGTTTGAAATCTCTAAGCAGTACAGTAAAAAGTTTACCATTTTCTCTTAACCACTCCCATGGGAAAGAGTAATCTTATTTTTGCAGTTTAGAGAGTATAAAATTTGAGATAGCCAGTTCCTCCATTAACAGCCTCTTCAACTCTCAAAGTAGGCCAGGAAGGTTGGCCCAGCCTACTCAACCCATTAGCACACAGTCGATAGATCAAGGATTTTCCAACTCTTTCTTAAAGTCATGTGCAGTTTTGTCGTATCATGGTTTTCTCAGGAAGACCCAGCATCCGATGTAGACTGAAAACTGCATTCAGAAATAATTCCATCTGCTGCTCTCCTTGCTTTCTCCTTCATTCCTGCCAGATCCTATTAATCTGTTCTATTTTTTCCCACTGGTTCCATTGTAGGAGAAGCTTCCAGACAATTGACATACTAGCAAGGTGCAACAGATTCTCAAATGGAGCTGACAATGAAGGATTGCGGGTATGGTCCAGGCTTTCACCGTGCAATCAAAATTTCATGAAATTGGTCCATTAACTCCAAGAGCAATGATTTGATTAAATGACTTCTTCTCCCACACACATCACTTTGCTTTAGCTGACTCACTGTGCTGTTTTGGGGAGTTAGTGCCACTGAACGTATCTATTGAGATATGAATTATGAACTGGAAAGTGGGGTCGAGCAAAGATATTTTAAAACTGGTGCATCACTAGGAGAAGGCCCGGGTTTG
Organism: Oxyrhabdium leporinum; assembly: GCA_032468155.1. NCBI lineage: Eukaryota > Metazoa > Chordata > Lepidosauria > Squamata > Cyclocoridae > Oxyrhabdium > Oxyrhabdium leporinum. Next base: position 172,591 of record JANHFL010004194.1, read on the forward strand.
TGTCCACCCTTGACCTTGAAAGCTCACTAAATGATATGGAAGTTCATTCATTCTATCTCAGTTGCTTATTCCAATTGGGGGAGGGGGGGATCCTTTTATCTTTGATGTGATTTTTCCAGCAAATGATGTTATGTGATTCCAGCAAAAAGCTGGAATCCCCATCTTAATTATCCTGCAGATGACTGATCAAGACAATAAGTAGCTTCTACTAGCTGTGCTACTGAATTAAAGGGATTATTGTGCAAAAGAATTCTTTTTTAAAAAAATTCAAAATAGTGAATTCCACCTATTCTATCTTGTCAGTATGGTCAATCTACCAGATGCTATAGGTAATACCTGTGTGCTATACCCAAAACTAGTGGTTTGTAAAAGCAAGCATAGCATTGCTCTAATATTTGCTGACCTCACTTCCCTTCACCTATTGAATTTTCCCCCACCCCACCTCTGCAATTATACACCAAATATAAACCATGAGAAGTCATTTAATCCATCTTACAGCTGATGCAATGCATTCTCATTTTTTACTCAGAAACGAGCAAAGTGCAGCAATTAGAATGGCACCGAACCTTAGAGAAGCATTGGTGGCACGCTGGTTAGAATGCAGTCCTGCAGGCTACTTCTGCTGACTGCCGGCTGTCTGCAATTTGGCAGGTCGATCTTGACCGGCTCAAGGTTGACTCAGCCTTCCATCCTTCCAAGGTCGATAAAACGAAGACACAGATTGTTGAGGCCAATAGGCTGACTCTGTAAACTTAGAGAGGGCTGTAAAGCACTGAAAAGTGGTATATAACTCTAAGTGCTACCACTATTACAATAAGCATTCACTTGAAGCAAAGTGACCACACCGCTTACTTCGGTCTGCTTTGCTGCTTTTCACATTTTTCCCTGGTAGAGTTCATGCTATCAGAGAAATCTGAGGGGACTCTTCCGAAAAGTGTTCATGGAGTCTCCCAGGCTGGCTTAGTCCAGTTTGGTCTTCAAGAACTCAGACAAAGATGCAGAAGGAGGAGTCAGCCCGAAGCTACCTAGGATCGTTGAGGAACTCCCTAGGCTTCATACGTCTTCCAACATGGGTTGCAGGAGAACCCCTTCTAGACTGCTCCCACCAATGAAGCACCATCTGGGAGCTCTTTAACACATGCAAAGGGGGAGCCAAGGTTGGGTAGGCTCATTGCAACTCTGTCAGGGTGGAAGAGACTTCTTTTTTTAAAAAAAAATAATAATTAGTCCCAGCATAGTGAATCAGATTTTAATTTTATTTACGTTACTTATTGATGTCATTGGTATACTGCTGAATCCACTGGGAATCAGGGCTGTTTGCACTCACAAATCGAAAATTAAAACGTCCAGAGTAAAACATAATCAACAAACACAATTAAAGCATTACTGGTACGTATAAATGACCAATATGAAATCAATATAATGAATAATCAAACTAGTCATGAACAAAATAACAGATGATGTAAATAACGATTATGGCAACAGCATGCAAATTACCAAACTCTGGGAGAATTCTGTTTGAATGAAAATTTGAATGCTGTAACAGATGGAGCAAGGTTTACTTCTAAGAGAAGATGGTTCCCTATGGCAGCAGCTACAAAAAACAAACACAGCTCTCACCTCTGGTTTCCTCTCACTTTATGAAAATAGGGTACCACCAAGAGCTCTTCCTAGTATGCGTATAATAATGAAATGATTTGGAATGAAACTGAAATAAAGGAAGGTTGGAATGAGTATTTTAAGGATGCGTATGGGAATGACGTGGTATCTTAAAGAGTGATGTTGAAAACAATGCTATTAATGTTAGTCTCCAAAGGGGGAGGGGAGCTATACACACTTATTTATAGTAATTATATTCCGTAAAAGTGCCACAGATACTGAATTAGTAAATGCTGAAACTTCAGCCGGGAATCCGTCCATCAGGTGATTTCATTGTTTTGCTGCTCTGCATTTCTGTGAATAAATGCAACAGCATCATAAATACCGATTTCGGGGTTGCCAAAAAAACATTTTCGGGAATGAGCAAATTCCCAAATACAGAACCTGCAAATAACAAGGATTGCTTGACTATGCGGTGAGAATGCTAAATGGTTATAATGCTGGCAAGGGCAGATGGCATAGCTGAAGAAAGGCTAAAATACGAATGTAGTTTTCTTACGGAGCAGCTGGGTGATTTGTTTAATCGGTAGTGAAGGCTGCCTTTGTGCCTGATGGGGAAAAGGACATTAATTTTCCCTTATACAAAAGGAAAAGTAACGAATATGAATGCAAAACCTACAGGGGGATTCGTTTGTTAAGCGTCCTTGAAAAGGTGTTTGGCAGAATTCTGATCAAGAGGGAACTAAACATGACAATGAGCCAAATTTGAGAAATATCAGACAGCAGATGCATAGAACAAACTTTTGCTCTTCAGCACAGAAATGCACGATTAAAGTTAGTTCCCCAAATCAGGAGCGCCTTATCTTTCGCTCAATATAATGCTCTCCTCACAGTTGTCCTTGAAGGAAAATATAGGGAAACCCCATATGAAACCCCCATACTGCCTCTGTGATATGTGTGCCATAGAAACCACAGCCCATGTTCTTTGGTGTTACCAGTTCTACAGGGACATTTGCCATCAATTGATTACCCTTCCTTTATTTCAATTCCTGGAGCACTCTGGTAACTTCTAGTTGCGCTATCTGTGAAACATGTAATTGTTTAAAAGTGGCAAAATTTTGCTACATTATGTGTAAGCTTCACTCACAAATGGTTACTATCAGGGGATAGGATTGTGTTACTCATTTTACTGAATGTACTGTTTATATTGGTCAATGATCAAAATAAAGTTCTGGCTGTGACAAGCCTGACAACTTTAAGACTTGTGGGCTTCAATTCCCAGAATTCCTCAGTCAGCCGTGAACTCTGACAGTTGAAATCCACAAGTTTAAAAGTTGCCAAGTTTGAAGACCTCCGGTCTATGATAAAGTGAGTACCAGTTAGCTTAATTTATGGAACGTTCTGCATGGGGATAAAGTTGAACATGTTTGATGAATGTGACAAGAGTGGAATATCATGGAAGGAAAAAAAAGAAGGGAATAAATGGAATATTTAATGACCGGTTCATCATTGAGCAGGAAATGAGAAAAGGATATTTGATAACACTTTGATTGTTTGATGTAATTCTGGTTAAAGAAGTAAGAATACTTGTTAGAATGTTAGAGGTGAGTTGATAGAGGACATGACTATATCTGTATCTAGGCACGGTGATGATACTGTTCATTGGCTAAGAAGCCAACTAAGTACAGTTAGATACCTCACATGATGCTACGGTACAAGGAGTATGAATCTGAAAATTAATGTATCAGAGAAGTATAAACTAGCTATGCTTGGCAGAGAAAATGGAGTAAATGAATGAAAGCTAAGCATAAATGACAAAAAAACTATAGCAAGTATACAAATGTGTGCAACACGCAGGGAACAGATAAGGAAATTCTAAGATGTGCAAATGCTGATAGAATGTGATTTGTTCTAAGGAATGAACATTTGCTGTAAGAAGCAAAAATGGTTGTCTAGAAACATGTGTTCTCTTTACTGTGTGTTAATGAGAATTGGGTGCATCAGGAGAAGCGTTAAAATAACTTGAAAGTAGTGAGAATGGAGTGTGGTGTAACAAGAAGAGACGGGGTGAAGAATGAGAAGGAGCTGAGTAAATGTGAATTGAATACAAAACTGATCAGTACAAAAGATGTCTAGGTGGTTTGGTCCTAAAGAGAGAATGACTAAGGAGTGAATTGCAAAATAAAGGAATGGTAAGGTGGTTGAGCAAAAATAAAACCAAGAAAGTCACTATTGGTTCTTCCAAAAGGAATGTGCAGAATTATTGAACGCTATTGTAATAGCAAAGACAAATGGATGGCATCTCCCCTTTTGTTCTGTGCCTTTCTGTAAAAAAATATTTTTTTTTAAAAAAAAGGTGTCTCTTTTGTTTTCTTCTACAAAGCCTGGCTGGATAAGGCCTGAGATTTCTAGAACAAGCTTCTGAGCTCCCGCCCCCCACCTCCTCCCTCCTCAGCTCTCTTAGTTATTTTTTCATCTCTTGAGGCAGGCTAGCTGAAGAGCGTTGTCTTGTTCTTTTAAGAAATGCTCTCAGCCCCAAGGCCAGCCACTCGTGGAAGGGAGATTTGAAGTGTGAAGTGGTACTGTCTCCCCAAGCCTTTTTATGGCTAATAGGCAAGAAGGAAAAACAATACATGTGCTTAAATAGAAATGCAATAATTGCAATTATATGTTAGGTATAGGGAGGAGTTTCGGTTAAAGAGGTCAGTCCCAACAAAGATGCCACATATAAGCTGGTATAATCTAAGAATGCCCATGGACAAGGATGGAGCTTCCAAATGAAAGGAACATGGGATTTAACTCTGTATTTAACATTCTTCTATGAACGTTGCCATTTCTTACTCTGTTGCCTTCACCATGAATGCAGCGAGTCATGTGACGATCTGAACACTGGGGATACAAAGCAACCACCTCATAAACTCATGACATAACATAGGAGAACAAACCCATCAGAACTAGATTCAGCAGTCCATCTGCATTTGCCACTCTTCTGAAGACAGCAAAGTCCACATTTTGGACTACTGGTTTGAAAGAGAGCTCAAAGAGGCCATCTATGTCAAAATTGAACAGCATTCTCTTACCAGAAGGGGAGGGATACGACATCATCTATCTCCAATCTACAACACAGTCCTTCCAACAATTTCATGAAGGCTCCACACCCATTTGCACCACTCAGGTGACCCTGATTTCACAGATAAACCTCCCGGTGGCCTCAATGACTCTCTAAAAAAAGAATGCAAATGACCAGCTGTCTGCAGGGAGTATAAATCCTTCCATTCCCCACCATCCAGCCAGAGGTGAAGGAGCTTCTTGGATGAGGAGCAAAATGTCTTCAAAGAAAGACCAAAAAGTCCAGTTGCCTCTTGAAAAAGAACTTGACCATGAATATTTCTGCCTCTTGAAAAAGAACTTGACCATGAATATTTCTGTCTATATGTTGCATGTAAAGCTTTTTCTTGCTTTGCTTTCTCCAATAAATCCTTTCATCATCTACTAAACTGACTGTTCACTGCCTTTGAATCTGCAATCTGCCCACAATTCAGAGGTGGAAAGATTAAAGAAAAGACGAATTATGGTAGAATATGTAGATGTGGAAGAAGCAAAATGATTTGCAAGAGGAGAAAAGTATGGAGAGCATAGAGAATGGAGTAGACCTGAGCTAGACTTAGCTATATTCCCTTGTACTATTTAATGCCTTGTATTTCTTGGCTGATTACTGACCTATTTCTTTTCTGCACCGTGCATAACACTATTTACTCTAAAAAGGAATAATGTGATAGTTATGTATGTGCATAGAAAATAGATATTTTCTGCAGGGAAGTTGATTGGAGGTATTTTGAATGCATACAATTTGACTTTGGGGAAGGGGAGAATAAGAATGTTCTCAATGTGAGACTAATTGCTATAAAACATTATTCTATCATGATTTTTGTCCCCTACTTTACATCCTACCCCTAAGCTCCATAACTAAAAGCACAGTGTTAGTGAATACATGCTTTTTCTACTAGTTGCAATGGACAAGGCAATTAACTATTAATTTATAGTCTCTGGGCCTTTAATGAATAGATGGCAAGGAAAAATAGGTGGGAATTTTCTCAGCTTAAATAAAGTGAAACTTCTGTTGATTTTCTGAACATCATGTACATTTTAAAGACAATATCCTATTTTTCTTCTCTCGCTTTGCCCAGAGAGAGTATAATGTACACGATACATGTTCCCAAAGGGCTCGGAAAGATTCAGATTACACAAACACTAAGTGGCATGTTGCAAGCTGGGCAATGTGATACAATCTCTGTGACAGAAGACTGTCAGTAGAGTTGTTCAGCATTTCATGGAATGTCTGCGTCTCCATATGATGTGTGGTCACGTGATCATTCCTAGAAGCACGAGAGAAGGGAGGCTCCTTCAACAGAATAGAAGTCAGGCCACCTATAGGTTTATCATGCTTTCTTTTTTTTAATGCTGCTGGAAGAAAATTCTCAGCCAATTTATTCATTTTTTAAGAACGTGAAAAGGGCCAGTGTGAAAATTGCCTTGCCAAAAAGTGACCATACAATGAAGTACTTTTTTTTTTTTTTGAGGCTCTGCCTGTCATCAGCCACAATAAGGGGTGTAAATAAAAGCTGTGAGATAACTTTTAAATATGCTTTACGTAAAACCTGGGGGTGTCCAGTGGACTGATGAAAACAATGAAGGTGGTTGCTTTCAACACACATTCTTAATTAAATTCGGCCCAGCCATTTAAGTGTTTGAGTAATTGTATCTTTAATCAGGATGGAGGGGCAGGAAGGCATCCTGGCAATGCAGAGCTATCGGCATAGAACACTTGTTTAAAATCAAAAGAGGCTTATGATTATGACTATGCTTGATCATTAGATGGACATAAGTGTTGCTTGGGGAAAGCTGTAATCACCACCAGTGGATAGTTCATTGGTTTTATGACACTTGATTGTATAGCTGGACAATACAAAGCAGGAAGCAGCATAGGGAAACTACACGGAATCATTTGAAATTTATTGACAGTATCTGCTGTCAATGAAATCAATGAAATCGAGTTTGACACCCCTGGTCTAAAGTGTGAAAAATTATCATACTGTAAGTCACTTTTTTTCCAGTGCCATTGTAACTTCAAACAGTCACTAAATGAACTGTTGTAAGTCAACCTTACAGACAATAAATATGTTTGGTATTTTAATTCTTGTTAAGTTTGTTTGAATACCTGTTTTCTTTCTTTTATTCACATGATGTACTGTAATCTCTCCCTCTCTCTATCCTCTCTCTATTTATCTATCTACACAACAGAGATGTCAACACTGAGTTTACTATCGAAACCCGCATTGTACAACAAATACGTTGATGTAATCTGTAGCAGTTTCCTTTATCTAATGTTCTACTCAACTTTGGATAAAAAAAGTAAAATAATTGCATGTTTGTGGTATTAACAACCTAAATTAAAATTCATATTCATAGAAGATTTCTCTTTTGTTTACAACGCTTTGCATTATCTAAACAGTAGACTGCCAATAAATTTAATTAATATTGTATAAACATTGTATATACGTTTTATATAAACTGTATTGAAGCAATGTATGTATGAAGATTTACAAGGAGAAAAACTGTTCAGCCCTTTCTTCTTTAGTTATAAGGCAGCTTCAAATCTCTCTCCCCAAAGGCAGGTGATTAAAAAATGTTTCTCCCTTCCCTCCATTTTTATCTAACTTGAGCAGGAACATTTTGAGTTTTAATACAGTCAGAAAAGAAAGTGCTACTCTTCCCTGACCCAATCTTTTTTCCTCACAGCTCACATTCTGCCCAAAATCCTGGGACACTGCAACCATCATAAATATGAATCAGTTGCCAGGCCAGGCCTCTGAATTTTGATCACATGATCTTGGGAATGCTGCAACAGTCATAAGTGTGAAAAATGGGCGTAAGTTACTTTTTTCAGTGCTGTTGTAACTTCGAACAATCCCTAAATGAACTGTTGTAAGTAAGTAGAGGATTATCTGTACAAGATGCCACTAATGATCCAAAAGTGCTTTTGCAAGAGACAACTGGACTTTCTGGTTTTTCTTTGAAGATGTTTCGCTTCTCATCCTGAAGAAGCTTCTTGGATGAGAAACGAAACGTCTTCCAAAAAAAACAAACCAGAAAGTCCAGTTGTCTCTTGAAAAAGCAGCTTTGGGACAATCTTGACCCGGATGACTGAGAATCTCCATAGACATTTAACTATGCCATTAATGAGTTATCTATTATTATATTCATATTCCATCTTTATTTTGGCCAACTGTTCCCACCCTTTATTTTCCAAACGACAACCATAATGTTGCAAGGTGGGCTGGGCTAGGCTGAGATTCCACAGTCACCCAGAGAGATTCTGTACTTAAGAGACTAGAGGGCTAGAACTCATGGATTCCCAGTTTCTAGTCCAGCACCTTTAAATACTACATCAAACTGGACGTCTGGGCAATGGCTTCATTCTGTACTTTTATGAAAGGTTTGTTATTAACTGGGAATGCATTAAAAAAGCAAACAAACAACTGCTTTTTTGCAATTTATATTGCAGAAGCTGCTCTAGTTCTAGTTAATGAGCAAAAGTAACCAGAACAGGTGCCTTTTGAGATAGACGGCCTACGTCCAGGATGGTTTCCTCCCTTTGGGGGCTTTCTGCCTGTGGCACAGCACAGCCTTGTGTGATTCAGTTGCCCAACTGCCCAATTTTCATCAATAAACTTCAGAATGAAGCCCCATGTTTCTTGGTGGTATACTTTTTTTTGGGGCGGGGGGAACTAATAGTGGCTTTGCACTGTGTCCAAACTGGAACATTCTCTGGAGGTAAGGAAAGGCTCACTGTTAGGGGTTGTGGTGGGTTTTTTTGTGTGGGTTTTGTTTTTTTAAAGAAATCAAATCTCTGTATTCATCACTTTCTGTGATTCTGCATTAACGCACTTTGGTGGCAAGCCATAATTTTCCATGCTTTTCAAAAGCATGGCTGTGATTACAACCTGTGATTGCAAATACAGTCCTGGGCAGAAATGGATACAGAAACGATAGAAGGAAGGAAAAGACGATTGTTTCCTGTGTTGGGCTGCTTTTCTGTTTTCCTCCGTCAGCTCACTTTAGGGTGACCATATTTGACATGAACCTCGAGTGGAAAATGAACCTTTTCGCTCTTTCTTTCTCTTTCTTTCTTTCTCCTCTAGGCCATGGTGTTGCAGTTCTTTCCTTTTTCTTCATTTGCAAATAAATCCTCCTCCTGACGTGAAGGGCAGGAACTTTTCTGCATTTGGCCCACACTGAACATGGCAGCTGCCCTATTCCTCCTCCTTTTTAATTACAGCTTGCCTCTTGTGCCCTTTTGTATGCGATAATTAACATTTCTTCTACCCACATGGTACAATGGCAATTTATCTCTTGAAGTATGATTTGCTTCTTGCCCTCTTTTATTTTTGCTCTGAAAGAGGGCACAGACTTAAAATATTTTCAAAGGGGAAAGCTACTGTTGTCCTGTTCTGTAACAAGTCTTTATCAGCTGCTGCAAGTACTAACACAATTATACACAATACGTTCCCTTCTGCCACATTATGCTTTATTAATGTTTTAACTTTCCCATCTCCATGGTTACTTGATATATTAAGTATTCCTGAGGCAAGGAGAGGCTGAATATATGGATAAGATGCACCCACAAGAACTATCGGTGGAGTGTTCCCTTGGGGGGGTTGATGTAAATCAAAATATGTGAGAGATTATCTCTTTCCCTTAACGGACCTTGTTGCCCAGTGAAAACAACTGATTCTACATATGGTGTGGACTGCAGCAAAGTTTAGGGAAGACTGAGGTGTACCTCACTTCTGGAGGTGCAGACAGAGTCCAAGGAGGCATGAAGAGCCATTTAGCTGATAAATCCGCTTTACCAAAAGTTTCGTTGGATTGCTTTCATCACAGGCCGTCCTTGACTTAGGACCAGAACTGAGCCCAAAATTTATGTCGCTAAGTGAGACAGTTGTTAAGTGAATTTTGCCCCATTTTACAACTTTTTTTTGCCATGGTTGTTAAATGAATCACTGTGTCAGGGTTCCATCAAAGTTCCGCTCGTCCATTCAGCACTCAGACACGATTAGATCCAAGTAATAATTTATTAGAGAAACCATGTTGGCACATCTGGGAAAACCCTGAATCTGAAGGCCCAGGGTTTTCCCTCCCCAAGAGAAAATCAAAGATCTACCTCCCGGCCATCCCCCAAAGATCACATGGCCCAATCCACTTCCAGCTCAAACGGATGCCTTCCTTCCGGCACTCCTCTTCCAGGGGCAAGTTGATTACATGACCCTGGGACACTACAATCGTCATAAATATGAGTCATCTGAATTTTGATCACACGAAGCTGCAAGTGTGAAAACAGCCGTAAGTCACTTTGTTCAGGGCCATTGAACTTCGAACTGTTACTAGATGAACTGTTATAAGTCGAGGATTACCTGTTTCCATTTTGGTTCATGGTGGTGTTTGGATTTTTAGAGGAGGCGGGTACTAATTAGAATTGGGGTAATGAAAGAAACCTTCCCCTATTATTCCCAGTATTTATGCAGGGGGGGTAGGCAGCCATCATGTCTTTTTTTTACATTAAAATGCCACAACTTTCCAAATTGGGCTCCATTGTGAGTTAGATGACAGCAATGGAGTCTTTCGTCACCTGTTCTTAATTTGAAAGTCCTCACAGGTTAGACCACGTGCAAAACTCAGCATGGGTCTGGGGAAATTGTTTAAGAGCAGGCATGTTACACCAAATTGAATCAGACGAAGGAGAAAGACGTACGTTGGACACAGTGAAACGTTGAGGTTGAAAATTGCTCCATATAGTAGCAATAGTAAGAGCTCAGAGCCTTTAGCCTTGGGGCAGCTATAATAATAATAAGATCCTCGGGGAGGACTCGATAGATGGACAAAAATGCCAAATCCAGTCTTAAACATATGTTTTGATTGCGCGACCAACCATAATAATATGTCATCAGGATTCTCAGGACGTTTGCATACATTTGCTTTGAAATTGGATGGAATGGGAGCACAAACAAGCGGACAGAAATTATTTATCATATATTGCACACACACCCCTCCGAGTGTTCCAACCTGTTACAGTGAATTAGAAATGAACCGTGCTTCAAATTACACAAAAGGAATAAAACCAACATAGGCCATAATATTAGCAATCACAATGAAAATAAAGTGTACATAATTATGAATGAATATGTGAGTACGTGCAGCATTCACATAGATTGAACTCAACTTTCCAAGATTTTCAGTGGCATGAATATTTTATGCGAAACAGAAAGTAGTTCATTAAATCCAGCCGATGTTTTCGCGAAAACATGACATGCTGATTAGCAAGTTCATTAGGTGTGGGCCGGAAAGCATGACAGTGAAGTGGATATCTAGTTGATTCAAAGGGTGCTTGTCAATGGTGCCTTATTAGATTGGAAACAGAAATCAAATAGGATGTAACCAAGAACAGAGTTGAGCCCTCTATTGTTCAAGATTTTCTTTTATAAAATTGGGATGCAAAACTGAACAAAGTTCTTTGTTATACCTCTCAGATGATACAGATTTGAGTGGGGTACATTAATACCTCCAAACTTAGAAATAAAATTCAGGAAGATTTGGATTGGTTGGAAATACGGCTAAAAGTAAGATCATTAAGTTTGTTTACTCCACTTATGAAACAAAACATCCAATGAACGAGTATAAAGATGGAGGTTGCCTGGGTTAATCTGAGAAAGAATACACGTGAAAGAGCTTGGAACAATAGCCTATTTTAAAGAATGTGACCCAGCAGTGTGTTGCCAAGGCAAATGTAATTATAGGCTGCATCAACAGAAGTATAGTTTCCAAGTACAACATAATTCCATTATTCTATTCTTTTCGGGTCAGACACTACAGAGGCTACTCTGTCCACTTCTGGGCACTACATGTTAAGAAGGCTTCAGAGAAACTGGAGTACTTTCAGAGAAAGGCAAGTGAAGGACAGGAGGACAAGAAAAGCAGCCCTTTGAAGATGTGTTGGGGGGGGGGTGTTGTAACCTTGCGGAAAAACAATGGAGAGGCCCCTTCAAATGCCCAAGAAATATGTCACATAGCAGAAGGTCAAGACCTGTTTTCTCTCATTCTGGAGTGCAGGGCACGAAATAATGGATTTCAGATTCTATCTGAAGGTAAGAAAATACTTTCTAAGAGGAAGAGCAGTTTAACAGTGAAACCAATTATCTAGAGAAGTGATGGGCTCCTTTTCACTCGAAGTCTTCATGGGGAAGCAAGACAGCCATCTGTCAAGGATGCTGGAATTCAGATTTCTGCCCTCAGCAGAAGTTTAGACTCGATGAGTTTACATGGCTTCTTCTTTGGCTATGATTCTAAAGCGGCTGCCAATTTCTGGGGTGGGGTGGGTGGGTCCTATTTGTGGTCAC
>JANHFL010004194.1:184743-195654 GCA_032468155.1 Oxyrhabdium leporinum
CCCCCCTATTTGTGGTCACCAAGGATGCCCAGTCCAATTTAATTCAAGTTAGAATCAATCCGCTAAAATCAGCGGCACCTAAGTTAGTTCTGCTGGTTTCAGTGAGAAGAGCCAAGGTAAAACTGAATGTGAATCCTGCTCAGTGTGTTGTGCAACCCATCCTTTTGGGTAATCCTTGCCACAATCAGTGAGATCTATAGATTTTCTAAAGCACTATTATATGAGGCCCAAAGTTCAAAGGCAACTTCTTTCTCAATTCCAAATAGTAGGGCTGTGCAAAGCGTTCAAAAGTGGCGCTTTCCAAAATACACAAGGCAAGCAAAACATTCCTCTTCAGCTTTAAAATATCTGCATTCCCCCAACGCAGAGTTGCTTTCAATTCTCTCCCCATCTGTCTGCCCCTGTCTCTGCATGCACAGCTGCTTTCTTTTGCTGGCAGTCCTATCCTAGGGGACGTGTTTTGTAGACTTAGCCAGAGGTAGCCAGAAATAACCTTTGAAGCAATTGCACTCAGTTTTTAGTGCCCAACTTTGGGGTTCTCTAAACTCACAACTCCTGCTCAGAGAACAGGGGGCGGTCGTGGCTAGGAGGGTGTTTGCACAACTTTGTGTTGTGAGCCGGTTGTGCCCTTTCCTGGATCGTGAGTCTTGTGCTCAGTCGCTCATGCCCTGGTCATCTCACGTTTGTGCTCTACATGGTGTTACTTTTTAAAAAAAAAAAAAGTTTTTTTTAATTTTTAATATAATCATTCCATCTTCAATTGAACAGTGTGTTGTCTGGGTACAAATATTTTTGATTAACAGTAATCAAAATTACAGCATTCTTCATTGCACTGATATTAATTCTGCCACATTTAACATAGTAATGTTCTGCATATTAATTCTTACAGGGTGTTACTTTTGAAGAGTATTTGGAAGCTACAGCTGGCACAGAATGCAGCTGTGCAGACAGTTTTAGATGGTCTATGTGACACCGCTGTTCATGAGCCCTGGTGGCGCAGTGGTTAGAGTGCAGTATTGCAGGCTGACTCTGCCCACAGCCAGGAGTTCGATCCTGACTCGGCCTTCCATCCTTCCAAGGTGGGTAAAATGAGGATCCATATTGTTGGGGGCAATAGGCTGACTCTGTAAACCATCCAGAGAGTGCTGTTAAGCAATCTGCAATGGTATACAGGTAATCATTGACTTACAACAGGTCATTTAGTGACCATTCAAAGTTACAACGGCCCTGAAATAAGTGACTTATGACTGTTTTTCACAGTTTAAAAAAAAAAACCCTTTGTAGCATCCCCAGGATCATGTGATCAAAATTCAGGTGCTTGGCAACTGGTTCATATTTATGACAGTTGCTGTGTCCCAGGGTCCTGTGATCCCCATTTGCGTCCTTCTGACAAGCAAAGTCAATGGGGAAGCCAGATTCACTTAACAACCGGGTTACTAACTTACCAACCTCAGTGATTTACTTAATGGCTGAGTTAAGGAATGTCGTAAAATGGGCAAAAACTCACTTAACAAATGTCTCACCTAACAACAGAATTTTTGGGCTCAATTGTGGTCGTAAGTTGAGCACTACCTGTATAAGTCGAAGTGCTATTGCTCTCGTGAGCTGCACTGGCTGTTGGTTTGCTTCCAGATCCAATTCACGTTGTTGGTCAATACCTTTTAAAGCCCTTTATGGCAGGGGTCCCCAACCCCCAAGTCACAAATTGGTCTGTGGCCTATTAGGAACCGGGCCTCCCAGCTAGACGTGAGCAGCAGGTGGGCAAGCGAGTGAAACCGAAACAATCCGCCCCTCCCCACCACCCCATCCCCAGTCTGTGGAAAAATTGTCTTTCACAAAACCATCTCCTAAATGTCAAAAAGGTTGAGGACCTCTGCTTTATGGCATAGCTCCAGGCTATCTGAAGAATCATCTCACTCCAATGGGCTTGGCCCGCCCCACTTGTTCCGCTGTTCAATGCCTTCCAACTGGAAGGGTTCAGGGGAAAGCTCTTTTCCGCTGTGTGACTCTCACTCTGTGGAACAGTGTGCCCCTCGAGACAAGGTCTGCCCCATCCTCTTGACCTCCCACGAGGGCCTGAAAACGCTGCAAATGGGCCTGGAGCTCCGATCAGAGTGTTCCATGTTGGAAGTGGTTAGTGGACTAGGAAGAAGATCCCACCCTCCTGTATTTTGATTTTTTTCACTTATTTCATTTTTGTCCCCTTTAATATTCAGTTTTTTTTACGTCTGCTTTCACAATGCTGTAAGCCATGCAAAGTCACTTCAGAGTGAGATGGGGAGCGTATACATTTAATAAACAATAAATAAAGCTTTCCTGAGGTCACAATTGCTTTAACACTTCAAAAAGATAAGCTGGCTCATGTCTGTTTGATAAAGCTTCTCTTTCAAATGCTTTGCATATAATCATGGTCTTCTAGAATACTTTTTCTTTTTTCCTTTCGGTATCTGAACTCAACTTGACTTAGAGAGCCTTTGGCTTGCTTCTAAAATTGCCAGCGGTTTTGTTAATTGTAACCTACAACAGAGTAGCATTTGTAACTGAAGGTGCCACTTTTCTCCGTGCAGTGTTACACACAAATAGCAAGCGCCAAATCATTGAACCCTGATCGGCATTTGAAATGAGAGCCGAGCGATACATCCTCCACTCCATAAGCAGATCGCTGAACCGTCCACTGCCCTTTGGCGTTGGGCCATCAATATACATTTGAAATAATTATGTAGCAATCCACAACTTAGGGAATCACAGCACAAGGTACTCGCGTTTGTTGTGGAGACATTGTACATTCCACTTATTGCTTCATGGATGATCAACTTTCCAAATTTGAACCTGCTGCTCAGTACAGCGGATCGGTTTGCTGTTGAGTAACAGCATTCAGCCTTAGCACTATGTTGGAGCGCTGCATCGTCAGCAGCAAGCGGAAAGCACCAAAACAGTAATTGCAGATAGTCAACCTGACCTTCACAGCTTTCACACGATAACCATATTCCTGGGTATAAATTATCTGCTGGCATTTCAATCTCTGGTCGATCCACCAATCAAGTGTGTGCTAGGCTGGCAAAATGGAAAATTGCTCGCAGATTTGATCAGCAAATTGCCCTTCGGTATTTCATGGGTGCGGAACATGAAGAGATGGCTGAGAAATGCAGCCGCTGACATCCACCGCCCTCTTTCCCCTCCCTTAGTGTTGCCAGGGATAAGGGCAATAAAACAAGTATACCAAGGGGAGGAAATGCGGAATATTGTTCATGTTGCAGATTAATTTTTGTTCCTACCAAAACAACTTCCACTTGGTAGACTCTGCTTTTGCTTATTTAGCCAGCAAGAATTTTCCTGAATTTTCCAAGAAAAGTCAGAAGCGTAGGGGTGGGAGGTAGACTGTATGAAAATTTTGGAACAAGCCATTATATTTTGTTAACCAGCAAAGCGGCCTCCACTTTGTAGACATTGCTTTTGTTTACTTTTGTCAACATGACCTTTCCTGGAAAAACAACAGGAAAAGTCAGAGGCATAGGGGTAGGAGGAGGACTATATGAACATTTTGGAACAAACCATTTTTTCATGGATGAGGTGTGACAGAACATTCAAACCTCTCAAGATGTCAGAGTGAGCCTTTGATGAAATGTGTGCAATGAAGCGAGCCAATATAACCTGAATTTGCCCATTTCTATTTTCACTAAAGTCCAAGATCGTGTAGTAAACATTATGCTTGGGCAAGGATAATGTCAGCCCTTTTAGGTAATCCAGACAGGAAATCATGATTACTAATACTATCTTTAATGTAAGGCTATAATAACAGAATCTTGCAGACCTGAATGAACTTCCACCTTCCCTTCCCCACCTTTACTTTTCAGAGAACTAGGGAGGGACCCTTATGAGATACTTTCTCTACTCTCAGTGCTTCTTTGGACTTAAGATTTAATTCATTGTGTCAGAGTGCATACAGTGTGACTAGGTGAGATAACCCAGGAGCAAACACAACACACAGGTTTCTATTTACATATAGTGGTTTTATCCATACAAAAGCATATATACATACAAGTACTTTGATACAGGCCTTAAATAAACAGCAATCAGTAACCAGCTACACCACAGAAGCACATATGAAGAGAGAGCTACACCCTCACAGGGTCTCCCTTATAAGACAGCGTCTTAAAGTGGTAGCAGTCAAATAACCCTGCTGACTCATTGCTACCATTGCATCATCATTACATCATTACATCATTACAGTATTCAGCATTACAACTTTACAGCAGCTGGTCAGCTATTAAATCATCATTACCCTGACACATCAGAACATTGTCCAGGCTGCATCTCTTCTGTCTGTCCTCCAAGGTTATTCTCACAGTCCATTAAATG
Organism: Oxyrhabdium leporinum; assembly: GCA_032468155.1. Classification (NCBI taxonomy): domain Eukaryota; kingdom Metazoa; phylum Chordata; class Lepidosauria; order Squamata; family Cyclocoridae; genus Oxyrhabdium; species Oxyrhabdium leporinum. Next base: position 189,103 of record JANHFL010004194.1, read on the forward strand.
TAAATCCATCTTGATTATACCTGACAACAAAATGAATTTGTGAATGTGTTGAACAAATCTGACTACAATAACAGATGCCTAAACTGGAATAAAAACAATAAGCACACTAATTCTTCTTATGTACGTATAGCTGAAAAATGTTCAAATGCCAGACTGCTGACTGAAAAAGGATCCTATGGAATATATGGGAAATATTCTGCCACAAAAACATTACTCTCCACCAGGTTCTGGGCAGTTTTTGCAACCGATAAAGCCTTAGGTGAGTAGGTACAGGTGGTGCTCGACTTACGACCGCAATTGAGCCCAAAGTTTCTGTTAAGTGATAACATTTGTAAAGTGAGTTTTGTCCCATTTTACGTCCTTTCTTTCTTGCCACAGTTGTTGAGTGAATCTCTGCAGTTGTTAAGTTAGTAACGGGGTTGTTATGTGAATCTAAGTTCCCCATTGATGCTTTGCTTCCCTACTGACCCTTTGTCACAAAAGGTGATCACATGACCTTGGGATACTAGAACCCTCATAAATATGAGTCAGTTGCCAAGCATCTGAATTTTGATTCCTGCAATGGTTGCATGTATGAAAAATGGTCATAAGTCACATTTTTCAGGGCTGTCATAACTTTGAACGGTCACTAAATGAACTGTTGCAAGTCGAGGATTACCAGCATTAGGATTTTTCAATTAACACTTATTTCTCAGAAATAATCCAGGGTTTCAGATCTCCAAGAAAGGTCTTTTTCTCAGATACCAATGAAAATAGGTTTGCAGGGGGACACGAAGGATTGAGATTTTTCATCCATTAGCTTCTTTTTCTGAAGTCCTTTCTGGAAATATGATGTGACTGTGTGAACATCTGATTTTGCTCCCCAAAGGATCTGAGGTAAAATTCTGTAGCGTGTCTTGTTTCTAGCTCTTCTTTTTTGTTTGAGGCATAGTGCATTAGTTCAAATCAAGTGGGGACCTGCTGTCTTCTTAAATTAGAATTCTTCTCCTCTAAGTTTGCTCTTCAGAACTTCCAAGTACCAGCGAGAAACATGTCAAGCCTGACTTTCTATTGCTTCTTTACTATTTGAAATGTTCAACCAATCCAAAAGTGAATACAGCCAGTCCTCGATATATAGCTACAATTGGGGCAGGAAGCAAGGCAGTCATTGAGTGAGTTACACCTGATTTTACCACCTTTTTGCCATTTTTCATTAAGTGAATCACTATGGTTGTTAAGTGAATTATGTGGTCGATAAGTCAATTTCCACTGACTTTGCTTGTTGGAAACAAGCTGGTGATCATGTGACTCTGAGATACTTCAACCATCATAAATACACGCCAGTTGCCAAATGCACAAATTTTGATCATGTAACTGTGGGGACTCGGCGATGGTCACAAGTACAAGGACCAGTCTAAGTCTTCTTTTTATCCTAGCCCTGTTGTAACTTTGAACAGCCACTAAATGAATGGTCTTCAGTCAAAGACCACCCGTATGGGCATCCTTGGACCAGCTGGTTATGTGTTAAATTCCTTTAAGATTGTAAACTTAGTTTTTATTTGAAACCCAAATCTGGGAAAATTTAATTCTACTCTTTGAACCAAATTTTCATCACCATCATTTATCCGTAAACCACTAAAACTCTTGTGTCTCTTTGCTTGTAACCTTTCCTTGGGTGAAATTGTGTGATATAGGGAAACAATTTTTGAATTAACATCCCTCAAATGGGGTAACTTACAGAATGCATTGGGCCCTTAGCTCTCATGGCGTTGAAATATGGCAAGGTTGTGGCCATTTCATGAAACATCAGTCATTTCCTACTATGCTTTCCGGAATTCTGTATGTTGCACGGCACAAAGCAAGAAGGGAAGGGTGCAGCTGCACCCGTTTTCCCGCCTCCCTCTGGCCTCTATGTCCAATTGACTAGTGACAAGGTTTGATGGTGAACAGCAATTGGCTGCTTTGGAACTAAGGCTATTAGATAAATGGCAGACTCCATTCCCCCCCTCCCCTTTTCTCTCTGCTCTCCGTCATTGATTATCATTGATTACGTTATTGCTCTATTATTTTACTTCTATTCTTTTCATTTTTCTTCCTTTTTATTACTGTAAACCACCTAGCGTAGCCCAACGTCAAGATAGGCGGCCAATAAATTTAACAAATATATAAATACATTTGAAATCTCTTAATGGCAGTGGGTGACAAGGGAAGGAAGAATGATTGACATGGTTACCTGTTGTGAGTAGGGCTGGCTGGGAGTCACTGGCGGTCAATGGGTGGCTATTCTTTCTCCCTAGAGGGAGGAGGGCTTGGGGACATGCTGGGATGGGGATTGGGGATGCAGTTTTCCTCACAATTCCTTTGTTCCCCCTTCCTTCCTTAAATTTATATTTTATTATATGCAGGATGTACATTTTAAGTAGCTGGATGTTAAAAAAAAATTATGTGTGTACTTAGGCATATTGGTACTTGAAAATAATGCTGCATACTTTTAATGGAGACAAAGACCTTACTAAGTGGTAAATGGGAAAATTAATTTGTTCTTGCAGCAATTTCCCCTCCTCCTTTTCTTTCTTTTGAATTCTAAGCTACTCTTACTCTAAGGGATTGGACAACCAGTTGTCTGAAATGGGATAGGATCTCCTGCCTGAGCAGCGGGTTGGGTTAGAAGACCCCCAAGGTCCCTTCCAATTCCGTGATTCTGTTATTCCCCCAGCAAAATGGCAGGCAGTTCTATGGGTCGGCTGAGGAGAAGCCTCACTTGGGGGTCTTGCTTAGGGTTGTGAGGGGAGGAGAAGTGGTACCAGTCTATATTATACATGGGGAAAAAAGATGACCCAAAGTGTCACGGGTTGTATAGCACTACTATTAAAAGCCCGTGAAAAGGGGAAATCTTTTTTTTTAATTAAACCTATAGATTCAAAACATTAATCTTTTAAAGTGTAACAAAATGCAATACAGTTGGAAACAACTTTTTAAAAATTAACACTTCAATTAATTTAGCTAACAAGTTTATAATCTGTTGTTATTTTCTAAATTACTCATGCCCTGGTAAGTAACAAGGCAAAGCAATTGGGGATTGTTTGAAATGTCAAATGGCTCCACTTAATTTATATATGGATTTGATCTTTCATGTTTGAATACCCAGAGGATATGCTACATGTACAGAGGGATATTTACTCCATCCACTGAATATTGGGTATTTTACATTTTCATACATGAGCTCTTACTCTAATTCAAACTGTTCAAAATGATCCAAAGTAGGCTGATTAAAATTGTACAATGCAAACTGACATAGAGATTGCCAAAAGACAAATAATTAATTCAACTTCTTACATAATTTAATCATTTCAAATATTCAGAGTGTAGTTCTTAAGAATTTGACTCATAAATTAATTTCTTTTTCCTTGTTATCTACGGGCTCTGAGATAAATATAAAAAGTGATGGGAAATGGAATACATGGCTTTATTGAGCCAACAGATCTTGTTGCCAGACATAAATGCCAGTGGGCAATTCACCTTCTGCTCCTTGGACTCAAACATTTGTCATTTCCCTCCGCCCAGGCTTCAGATGCAATGAGATCACTATGATTGATCTGGGTAAATAAATGGTTTTAACTCTCCTATTAAATTGTAACAAGGAGGTGTTAACTTTAGCTTCAGCAGCAAATGACTGCAAAGTTTAAGCTCCTCCATGCAAAAGACAAAAATAGCTGCTGATAATACATCTATGAAAATAAGTAGCACATTGCTAGTACTATGCTAATACTATTGAATCAATATATTGAATCTCAGGTGAGAAGAACTGATATAAAAGTGTAAAGATATAGTGTAAAATATATATTTCCTATACCAGCAGCCAACCCTCAAATTTAAAACAGGTTGCAGAATTTAGGCATGATATTTTACCCTATATAAATAGGATAATTATATTTTTTTTCAATTGAAGCATCTTTTAAATACATTTCAGCATTAATTTAACACATTTCTATTTGGGTAAAAATGTAATCCAATCAGTCTTTAATGAATACAATCTAGACAATCAAGAACTGAGCATTTTTCCCTTAATTAAAATTATTTTGCAATTTTTAAACAGCTTCTGAACACCTTTTAAAATGCATTGCTGATGGTTATATCAATGTAGCATTTTTGATTTGTCAGTACCTTCTTCCAAGACATTTTTTAAACTTCATCATCTATCATATAGCCTTGAAATTCTCACGCAATGCCCCATCAAAGTACTAATTGGGATGGCCCTGCTTACTTTCTGACATAGCCCAAGGTCAGCTAGATACTGCCATTCACTGAGGCACCCTTACTACTGAACCAGTTTATTGTGATCGACATAGCTGCTATGGGGGGAAAAAAATCCAATTGAAAACAAATTTGCTTCTATATTTCAAACGAGAAAAGTCTCTAGGCTAGGATTAACAGAGAAAATTGGAACAGAAAAACTCTTAATGCTAGTTAAACCATTGTTCAGAATGATAAAGTAATAGAAAAAACAAAGATGAAGTTATTACCACTTGATATAGCATGGGTCAGTGCTGTTTTTACATTCCTTCATGAGAAAAGAAATATCATATATTTAAAATGTCCATGAAGTTAGTACCTGCATAACTGTAGTTTTACTGTTGAAGAATGAATAGTATCTTGATCTAAAATAATACATTTTAAAAATCTTCAAAATGAAGTAACTATGTACTCAGTTATTCCCACAGTGAATATGAATGTCTTTTCAATAAGTTCATTTATTAGAAGAGCAGATCATAGAAACGAGAGTGTTAGTTTCAAAACTTGAACGAATTATTTAAACATATCAGAAACATAGTTCCACATTATCTATTTAACAAAGTCACTTTTTTTTAAAGGTTAACTTGCGTTCTTGGGCCAGAAAGATTAATGATAAACATGCTTAGATCCTACTAATAAATGCCATATTTACTACATAGCTATAAAATAATTCTGAATATTCTTAAACATGTTATAAATACAGAAAAACTATACTGATAATTACATAAACAGATTAGTCACATCATTAAAAACTATAATGTTACCTGATTAAGTGTATTATCAGTCTTTAATTCTTTATGATTTGAATACTGAATATATATAGGTTGATTGCGAAGATGAGGTGTCACGGCAGAATAATAATTTACCATAGTAATAGCAGCTTCTTCTGTTGCCAGCTCCAAAAAAGCCTAGAAAAAATATATATACATAACTATATATATAAAAGAAATTACTATCACATCCATCAGTCCATCCATTCATCTATTCACCCAGTTACCTAGTTTCAGAATCAGTCTGGTAAAGTATTAAAACTATTTACCAAAGTTATTTAGAATTTAGATTGGATTTAGAATGTATAACTTATAAAGAACCATATGTGCTTCATATTCGCATACACATGCACTGAGTCAATACATGCCCCCATCCCTGGCTTCTATAATATGCTATAAGCTCTCCCTTTATGCTGGTATACCACCATAATAAAGATTTGGTTTGACTTATGCTCTCCCTTATGATCAGTATTTGTTAGATCATTATATCTGTAATCGTAAAATCATAGCTGTGATTTTAGTTCAAGAATGTTCACATGAAGCAAACTTAAGCTTGAGAGTATTAATGAGATTGCTGACATCATTCAGAACAACAACAAAACTCTAAGGAACCAAAAAGACTGAAAGGCATTATCTAACAGGCAAACCTCTAAAAACATGATTAAATTAATAATTTCTATATTCTTGATTTTTAAATTTTAAATACATCTTCTAAGTATAATTTCAATGTAGCAAAAAGTTAAAAAGTTCTTATGTTTTGTGTTTTCCACTCAGCCATTTATGTAACTATTATTATTTATCATGGGAGCAACATCCACTTGTAATGATGTTAAAACATTCCAAGCTTGTTAACTTTTAAGCCCAAAACAATGTTTTAAGTGTTCTGAGCACAGAATAAAACCGTGATTTCAGAATATCTTCCTTCAGAATAAGCTAATTTCAAATATTCATAATTTGAAATCCTGAAGATATCCTCGTTTATAGATTAAATTACAATTTTATGGTTGTATAATTTGTATAATTATACGTATATGTGTGTGTGTATACATACATACATACATACATACATACATACATACATACATACATACATCAGACCGAGTCTTATTTTCTTTTAGACTTGAAAATAAGCACTTGGGCTTATTTTCGAGGAAGGTCTTACTTATTTTGAGGAGCAGCAGGCCAGACTTGATGAGCTGGACATGCTGTGGACGCACCGTCGCTGCCCGGGAGGAGAAGAACATACTGCAGCCCAAATGCTGAGCCTTGCCGAACTCAGAAGCCAGGGATCCTGTAGGCATCCTGGGCACATAAAGGCCGCAAAAATCCCCTGGTTGTTTACAACTCAAGCGAGCTATGAGCAGGAGTGGCGGCACCGCCTTGAGGTTTGTCATACCGGCGCAGCCTCTTGGATCAAGACCCTGCAAGGCTTGTTGTGGTGTTGCACTCATGAATGGCAGCACCTCCGTGAGCTTCATCATACCAGTGCAGCTGGCATCCTGCCATGAGC
>JANHFL010004194.1:195754-231874 GCA_032468155.1 Oxyrhabdium leporinum
AAATGAGCTCCTGAGCTCCGTTTTCGGCCATGACATCCTCCTGCAGCCCTCCGGGAGCTCCATTTTCACTGGCAGAGGGCTGCAGGACGCCGTCACAGCCAAAAACACATGCTCCCCCCCAAGCTCCATTTTTGCTGGCAGAAGCACTGCGGGCCAGTCCTTCACGGTTTCCAGGGCAGCCCCGTGGACCAGATCTAAGCACCCCGGGGGCCGAATTAGCTCACTGGCCTTGAGTTTGACACTCCTGTCCTAAGCAGTGATAAATGGGCTATCAAACATATCTTGTAAACATTCCCTTATATACTTCATTTATGTACATCCAAACATAATATGTTTTGAACACAATTTGTAAGCCCTAGAGATTCACACCAGACCAATAAGTACTTCTTCCCTGCTGGTTTCATAATTTCAGTTTCCCTGTTAGGTACTTCTGTAATCAAGTCAAAAATACTCAGAGTCCTATATTGGTATTAAAAGCGAAAACCTCAATTCATATGTTGACCAAACATGCCTGCATAAGGCATGGCCTGTATAATGAATATAAGTCATAATCTATACTAACATATAAATCATCACACTGGAGATGGTTGATGAATTAAGAGGCAATCCCACCTCCCCCCCACACACAGATCTGCTCCCTCCTTTCCCATCTTTTGACTATAATTCTGTTTTTCATTGTAATTTCCATTTTTACTCTTTTAGAAATATTTATCTTTTATGATTTTAATGCTTTTAATGCTGTGAGCCACCCAGAGCCACTTCGAAATAGATGAGCAGCAAATAAATGTAATAAATAAATTGTAAAAATAAGTACTTTACAACCGCAATGACATCCCAAATGAATCCCAGAGCTTATAAATTATTCTAATTTTAGCTTAATATATAAAGCAATCCACTGATTGCACAATTTTCCTTAAACCATATGGAATCAAATCTCTAAAGGTGGCATATCTTAATGGGCACCTGCCTCTACAGTAAGATTCAAGTAAGGAAAACGAAGTCACAAAACTACGGTATCTTTTAGCTTCTCATAGAAATCCCTCCACCTCCACACCCTTCCCAATTTTGAGGAATTGAGAAAGAAACAGCAGGGAGAAAAAAGAATTTGGTCCCTAGGATGCTGCCTGCCTTTTTCTTTTTCTTGTTCCCTCATAAAATATAACTTGTCACCATTTCTGAACCAGAAACTGGAACATTTCAATTTTCCTTTTAAAGACAATTTCTGCTGGAGCTCAGAACTTAAGGAAAAAAAAAAAACCCACCTGGGTCTGTCTGACACTGATCTTCGAAAGCGTGATGTAATTTAAAAATAAATAACACACCAGGAAGCTTCCACATGCAGCGTGGCAAGCAGCCCTAGAGCTGCATGGTTCTGGGGCTGCTTGCCACCTCACAAGGCACGGTACACCACCACCACCAACAACAACAACATTGGTTCCTTTTAGGCGAAGCGCAGAGGGCAGCAAGCTCCTTCCAATGAATCCTAAGGCAGAATGCGGGGCAGTCAAAAAGTCAGAGATGGGGGCGGGATAGGCTGGTGGAGGGAGTTGAGGGCAGCCCCCTATCTTACCAAGGCATGGAATTGGGAAGAACCCAATGAAGTGAGGTGGAATTCACTTAATGCCGGCAACAGCGAGTGCCAGGATTGCCATCGCTAGGCAATGCAGTCATCTGACATTATGTTTTATGATCGCATCGCTTAACAAATGGAAATTCTGGTCCCAGTTACCATCATAATTTGAGGACTACCTGTAGTCTATATTAGGAATGGACTAAACTTAAGCTGTGCCTGTGAAGCTTGTGGGTACCAGTGACAGGTTTGTTTTTTAGGGGGATTATCCTGATGGACAGTCTTTTTCTTTGGATGAATTGGGAAGTCTGAAATCAACACCAATGAATATCTTTGATCCACCCCCTCCCCCTCTCCAAATTACACCTCTACACAAAACATCATAAACTATATATTTCCCTGGGAAATAGTGGTGCTATAAGGATTATATATATATATATATATTTTCTCATCATGTGAATTTTTGGCACACAGTTACTTGAAAGTACAACACAATGCATTCTTGTTCATGCCTTAGCATGCATACCCTGTTTTAGCTGCAGGCGTCTATTTCCACATGCAGATGCATCCTGGGCTTTCTTGTCTTCAAGGCAGGTCACTTGGGGGAAAGTCAGAAGCTATACTTTTAGGCCACTTTTTAGCACTGTGAGTTGCAGGGGGCATATCAAAAAATATAACAACATCACTGGAGAAGGCAGTACACTAGCAGAGTGCATCCACGAACACCCCCTAGCAGTCAGAAGACATGATGGAAACTCCTTAATTTCACAATACGTGGACAGACAACCATCGTTTCAAGTGGGGAACTAAATTAATTTAGATGCAGTAGCAACTGACCATCAGAAACAGGAAATGTGGCATTACAGTGTCCAAACAATGCATTTCAATTGCAGAACTGGATAACAGAATAACTAAATTGGAAGGGAGCTTGGAGGTCTTCTAGTCCAACCCCCTGCTCAAGCAGGAAACCCTATACCATTTCAAACAAATGGCTGTCCATTCTCTTCTTAAAAATCTCCAGTGATGGAGCAGTCACAACTCCTGGAGGCAAGTTGTTGCACTGATGAATTGTTCTCACTGTCAGGAAATTTCTCCTTAGTTCTAGGTTGCTTCTCTCCTTGATTAGTTCCCATTCATTGTTTCTTGCCCTGCCTTCTGATGCTTCGGAAAATAGGTTAATTATGACTAGGGGATATGAAATAGGTGCCTCCTTTCCTCTACATCAGGGGTGTCAAACTCACATCCTGGCAACATCGAATGACATATCAGGACTTTTTCCCCCTTTTGCTAAACCGGGCATGAGTGTGGCCAGCATGTGACGCATCCGGCCCACGGGCTGGGAGTTTGACACCCCTGCTCTACATCAACCAGTTAGAGTTTTACTTGCCAGAACAAAGACATTTATTTGATATCACTTCACAGTTCAGTGTAGCCATTTATCAAATAAATTCTTTACATTCTAATGCTTATTTTGGCACCAACGTTATTTAAATACCAAGTCTTAGGACAAAATTAGTCACTTTCGCACAAATCTGCTGGTCTCTTTAGCATTATGGCTATTTGCCTAGAAAATTGTTTAATACATTATTTAGTCATGCTAATGATTAATTATATACAATTGATGCTATAATTAGTGCCTAAGTGTGTCTTTTATAGCAGGATGCCTTGCAAGCATTTGCTTAATTCGGTGTTTTGTAAATTTCTCCTGCCTGAGCTGTGTCATATTTGCTATATTCAAATTGAAGGAACAGTTCAATTATTCTTTTTTTAAAAAGATTGTGTATGGCAAGGGTGAATTATTCCAACCTTTCTGTTGCTGTAAGAGTATTGAATTAGGATTTGCAACAATTAGCTCTTAGAGAGTTGGTCATGAGTACATTGTTGTTGTTTTGTAAGCTGGATCTAATACAGATTCAATATTCCAGTTTTGTCCAAGGCAATCCTTCTATCGTTAATCTTTAGGACCAATAAAGTTTGGCTAAAATCTGCCTTGGAATTTCTTTTGAAGTTATTCTCTTATGAAGGAAGCTTCTGTTTGTTCTGTGTATTTTCAAAGTGTTTGAAAATTATTTTCAAGTTTTTCTCAGTGGAATTTTTGAGATTATTGTATCACAGCGGGTGGCAGAAGGAACGGCATCCCTGTTTTCAGTTACACAATCCAGCACTTTGACGCCTCCGTGAATGCTTATCCTTTCCATTTGCAAAGGGGAAGTTCTCTTGGAAGATCTTCCTTAAAGTGGTTCAAGACCCCTGGAGAGATATTTACACAATGCACCATTTGGCCACACTTAACAACAACGGCAACAAAAAGATAACAGGGACCACAAGCCATCTTGGAGAACCTCAGGAAATGCTCTTTTCCTGTGAAAGAAATTTCACAAAGCACTTCTCTTTCAGCAGTTAGAAAAGAATGGAGGATAATTTTTCCACGCTGTAATGGGCGTCATCAATTCAGCAGAGGTACATCTGAAGAAGACAACAAATTGCCTTCCCATCTAATGCAACGAGAATCCATTACATCGTCCCGTCCCCCCCAGTCTGGAACAAGCAAGAGACGTTGCCTACCCTTGATTCTGAGGACTTCGGGTCCAAAGCCCACCAGAAGCCCAGTTTCCTTGGACCACCAATTTCAGTGACTGATCACCTTTAACAGAAGTAGCTTTTTTAGATTCAGGGACAAGCTCGTCACTCAGACTGAACTGCAATTCTATTTAACGCACAATCTATTGCTGGAACAACGTTTTAAGTTTTCACCCTGTTAGATCGAATTCCACTCAGAGCTGTCCAAGGTGTTAACCGGCATCCTAATTCCTGCTGTCTTTTTATTTTATTTTGCCTTGCTGAAGCTTCAGTTTTGTCTTGCCTTGCTGACTCTACCTTGCCTCTTTGAACATCAGACTTTGCCCTGCTTTGCTGGCCACTGTTAAGTACTTCCTACCTTGATAATAACTCTTCCCCCTGCTATAGCCATTGTTTGAATCGGGAGCTGACTTGAAGAAGGCCAGAGCTGTGAATCATACAGAACTGGAACAACTACTGGGTAGATGGAAAACTGATTTGAAAAATACAGGCCCAGCTGCTGGATATCCTGATGTAAAATATATATATATATATTTCTTTTTTTTAACCACCTCCTCCTGGAGTGAATTCAAGAAGCACTTCAGCCGCTTTTCACTTTGAGTCTTTAAATGCTTAAAGAATGCACAATAGGAAACATTCAATAGCAAGCTACCCACAAACCATAACTACCCATGATGGCCATGTTTAAACCCAAAGAGTGCTCTCAAAATGTCTGTGGCTTCTTTGTGTGCATAGACAGAGTTGCCACTTATCTGAAAAAAAAATAGCCTGCAGCTGAAAAAGGTATGCCCAGTCAAGTCATTTGGATAAGTCAAAGCATGTCTTTTTTCTCTCTCTTTATACTCGTGCATTTAGTTTTTTACATTGACCTAAAAATCCTCTAATCCAGGCATGGAGACCTTCCAGCCACGGGCCATATCTAGCCTATCAAAGAGGGAAGGGTCATCTGATCCACAAATACTTTGGCTCCACCTTACACAGTTCAATCCTGATTGGCTCAAGGTGTCGACGTTCTGAGTAATGCATCCACCAAAAGCAGAACTCCAAGGCAGGCAGATTCCTCAAAGAACATGTTTACTGGATACATCATATCAGCACAGCTAGTAAAAACCAACTCTAAAAGTATCCATGGTTTTTCCCCTAATTAAAAGAGTAAATATTTCCCTCCCCAGATGTCACTGGTCCTATTGTCCAATGAAGGTAGCTGTCAGGCTGCTTGGCCACTCCTCTTCTCCTTCAACTGCTACCTGTTGGGATGACCTTAGTTCCCACAATAAAACCTTTTGTTTTGACTGTTAGCCAGTCTTTCTATTTCCCCCTCTCTTCCTCCTCTTAGAGTTCATGGCAACTATGGGGCAGCAAAAGATGGCTTCAGCCAGATTTGCTTCAGAGTTGACACAAGGTTGACTCAGCTTTCCATCCTTCTGAGGTCAGTAAAATGAGGAGCCAGATTGTTGTTTGAGCCAATATGCTGACTCTGTAAACCGCTTAGACAGGGCTGTAAAGCACTGTGAAGCTGTATATAAGTCTAAGTGCTATTGCTATTGCTACTCTTCTCAGGTTCTCTGCCTTCTCCCTAAAGCTCTATAAACCTTCCATCTCCTTTCCTATTCACATGGCAATCTTCTAAAATAATGTAATTTGGACCAACCAGCAGTCTTTCTTGAGATTTCTTACAAGAGGGAGGGGATTTACTATTTGGGAGTGGAATGGGACAGTTTGTCACAGCCAACTCACGGTGGCCAACTCACCATGGCCGGTTCACCACAGCCAACTCACCTCAGGACAACTTGCCATGGCCATCTTGCCATGGGGCAGCACGCTGAGGGACAATTTAACAATTCTATTTAATTATTTAAAAATAAATAAAACATTATTTTAATTTTTGTCATTCACATTTCATTCTGACTCTCCTTTTGCATCTTTTCTTTAATGATTCTATTCCACCATTTCTTTGCTATTAGTGTAACTCTTGTCCTGCAGCAAGTTTGTACCACTGCGAGTTGGCCATGGCAAGTTGGCTGCGGTGAGTTGGCTGTGGTGAACTGTCATAAACTCTCTTGGGAGGGAAGGAAGAGCGAATCTCACTGAACTCTGTGATCCCTTAAAAAAATATTGTCCCTGGTGCAATGAGATTTAAAAACAGGTTCCCTGGATCAAATGGAAGTGCTTGGAAAACCTGTTCACAGTGGTCCATGGGAATGTGGGTAGTATTTGTCAGAAGGGGAGATATGTATTAGAAGAAATAAGCAAAAGAAGGGGGTGACTAAGACTAGAGAAAGAATAAATGATGCAGATGGCCTCCGGGGTATATTCCCCACCCAATTTGGACTATGCCTACTCCTGAAATGTTTGCCTGGAGCTAATTCAGTCCTTTAATTTAAAGAGGTTACCCATTCCTACATTAAGTGATTGTGAATAAGCAACTAGGGAGTTTAGCACTTAGGAGAAATGTGGGTGTAGCCATGTCTTCTCTTATCTATAATAAAAATTTATGGGGACTGCAGAAGAACTGAATTATGGAGGAGTAGTGGGATATTATCTTCACATATATGTATTACTTTCACTTTCCATCTTTATCACCAAATGGGATACAATCAACTCTTTTAACTTGTATTTTGACGAGCTGTGGACAAAAAGAATAAACTAGAATTTGAACTATTTAATATATTTTTCATCACGCATAACCCTTGCTGGAACTGATTTATCCAAAGCAGAAAAGCTTTGAGTAGAACAAGAGGAAATGATATGTTAAAGCTAAGAGGGTGATTTGAGGCTGTAGAAGGAGAAGGTCCTAGAGAACCAGAGGTATTCAGAGAAGCAGGGGTGAGTGGAATTGCCTTAAAGATCTTGGTGACGTATTCAAATATTCATTTGTTTAAAAAATTGCAGCAAAATAGCTCCAAGTGACTATGGTAGAAAATATTTAGATTCACTTTAGAAGGGAAGTGCCATTTTGGCAAAAGGGCACATTTTTCTACAGTCCAATATTAGCAAGGGATTGCGCAAGCCACATGTTGGTGATAAAATAAGAGGCCAGTTACTGTTACGATGGAGTTTGAGAGAAACATAGAAAACAGACTTTAGGTCTATTTAGGCTTGTTACCATCTGCAGATCTAATGCTGGAATATTTAAGATCTATGTTCCTACCATACAGAACTCATGTTTATCCACAATGGAAATATTTCTAATCAAAAGTAAGCTTCTGTGGCCCTTTTTGGATGCGCAGGTGTGCGTTCTATTATCAGTGACATCGATATGATGAAAATGTATTTCACATTGCAGGTTTCACCTTTGGATGTTGTCCCACAACACTGCGTGCAAATATGTAAGGTATGGCTTCTCTGTTGTGACATCATGGAGAATATTTCATTTCATCAGATTGTTTTTTTTTTAAGGCGGGCTACCTTGTGGGTTTCAGTGAAACAACCATTTGACAAACGCTACGTGCAGATGTACAAATAAAATAAAAATGATAGTTGGGAGAGCTGGCCATAATAAATGCCTCAGAAAAGAAGTCAGCCAAGAAGTGATGGAGAATTTGTTTTTGCTCCCAGCTTTCTGATGCTAGTTTTTGCGCTCCTGACCTACTTGCTTAGCTGATCAAATTATTATTTTTTTAGGACTGTTAGCATATCAGAGTTTCAGCAGTCATCTTTATGTGGTGGTTGCCCTCTGGGGAACCACAGACAAAAAGAGAATATAGCATCTCTTATATAAAAACGATTACTTTTCAAACAGTAATGAAGAGTTAGGGTTAGGGTTAGGGTTAGGGTTAGGGTTAGGGTTAGGGTTAGGGTTAGGGTTAGGGTTATGAAGATATCCAGTGATTTTTCTAAAACTGATCTCTTCTTTGTCTAGAATATCTACATTTTTTTTTATTATGCATTTTATTCTCTGACTATTCTTAAAGGTTTCTGTAGGTTTTCTGTGCCTACATTGGAAACATTACTTCTTCCAGGTTTGACTGTCTCAGGTGCCACATTTGTTGCCTCTCACCTGAGCCCCTACCTGGACTGTGGCATCCCTCAGTTCCTGGTTCAGAGGGGAAATGTAGTTGTTGGTCTCGGCTGGGTTCTGTTTCTCTGCATACAACTCATAGCACCGCTTGCTTCTGAATCAGATCCTGCTTCCTTATGGGAAAGAGAAAGGAAAGGGAAAGAGGGGGTTTCCACCAAATGCTGTGATGTTCGCCTTCCATACCATGTTTGAAATACAAAAAGGAGGGTCATCCCCCCCTCCCCGAGATGAAACTGCCCCCCAGCTTACTAACCCACTGGTGACATTTCTCTGGGTATAGTTTTTCCAGCAGTCCTGGGGATCCCTTGGAAACAGGGAGCCTGAAATATGCCTTTACCGAGTATGAATGGGACCACATCTACGTTTTATTGTTTTTATTGGTTATTTAAGATGTGTTTCTATTGTTTCATTGAGAAATAAAATGAAGCTGCAGAAATCAACAGGGTAGAGAATATTGGAAAGCAGCAGAGGTAGCTCCTTCTTCATCAAAAGGAATTCTTCAGGGCTTGAACACTGAATGAACATTGCCGCGCTGACTGTGATCACTCATTCATTTCAAGCAATTCTTTTTTTTTTCCTGTTTGAAGAGAGTCATTCTGTAAGAAAATGTTCTTGATTTGTTCTGATAGTAATTTGGCCCGCAAGCATTTCAGTTAGGATTGAAAGTAGTCTTTAGCTATTCCTGAACGTGTCACTGAAGATCCGCAACAATCATCGTTAAAGTTTATTTTCTTTCTCTTCTAACTAGATGAATAACTGGCTTTAAGATGCACTGTAGTGGATTCATGGGCAGAGAATTGGCTTTCATGAAAAGAATGGTAAAAGGCATTGATTACGGTACTTCCCAAAGGTATTCGCTTTCTGACAGGCTACTGGGCTCCAAACTTGATTGCTAACTAGTCTAAATGCTATTACAAGGTTCGGGCATTAATATTAAACCCTAAGTGGGTAAATAGGAAAAGTCACTACATCCTTGTCAGCTTCAAATGGGAAGACCATTTGCCCAAAACTCTGGGAAAAAGCTACGCTCAAATAGTCACCAATATGTTGTAATATCAAGCAACAATTTCTAGAATAAATGTGAAAGAGACTTCTCAGAGCAATTTCTATTGTCTGTTGATTAAACAGCTCTCCCTCCGTTATACTGTACATAACTTGTAGCCTCCATCACACATTCCTCTTCAAATCACTTAAGACAAACACAGCCATGCTGTTCTTTATGGTATAAAGCAAAATGTTCATATAAGAACAAAGATGATGTTTTGAATAAAAATGGAACAGGCACATCAATAAATCCTAGCCACTTTGTGCTACGGTATTTTAGAAGAATGGGTGACTTAAAAAGGTTATTGTTATTGTTATTATTATTTTTGTTATTATTATTGTTGTTGTTGTTGTTGTTATTATTATAACTATTATTATTGTTGTTGTTGTTGTTGTTATTATTATTATTACAGTGTTGGATAAATCATGCCTTTCTCTCTCTCTCTCTTTGATTGTTTGGTAACTCAGCTCATTGGTATGTACACTTTATCTTTGTATCTTATGAGGAAAGAGGCTCTGGAGACCATTCTCTAAACTTTTTTAGTTTCAGAAGAGGCTTGTTATCAGGGATGTATAGCCTATTCAAAGTCTTTGAAACCCATCTTTAGTTACTGGTCTTAACAGCATCATTATGATGTTTGTGCCTATCAATTAAGTAGTATTTATAGTTGCACAGTGATAATATCCAAGAATTTGGACTCCAGTTGAGAATTGGAATTGACAGTCATATCTGCAAGAAGAATGAGATTGATAAAAACCCGCATTCCACTTTTCCTGTGTGAGTTTCAATATTGCACTCAAGCCCAAAAGAGCGTGTATGTGTGTGTGGTGGGTGGCATTGGATTGCCACAGCCCTGCTATCAATAGGAGATGAAGTAGGGGAAGGGGAAAAAAAATATGGACTCAATTAAGCAAATAAATGATCCCCTCCCCCCACACTTTCCCAGTGAAAATAAACTTTCAGCTCAGCCATAAAACATTTAGAAGGCCACAGGATGCTGAGAGGAATGTTCAGAAGATAGTGGAAGGAAAATATGAGCTCTGGGAAGAAAGGGCAGTTTCAAGATTTACCCTAATAACAATAACTTTCTAGGGGAAAAAAAACTATGTCCATGAAACAGGACTCTTTGTCCTTCAAAAAACCAAGTGTCTCTGTAATCCTGTTCTGTTTTCTCATAGTTTTTTTCCCCCTAAGTACTTCACTAAAACCTGATGTGTTATAACTAATCAAATGTTTTGCTAGATGTTTACTCTAATTTGCATAACTTTCCAAAGAGAGGTTTAATGCCTTCTTTTTTTGGGGGGTGGGGGGAAGCTGTCCTTCCCCTTTGATACTACAATAAACCAATCTCGATTACAATGAAACTGGGTGCTGGCTTACAGTTTAAAAAAACTTCTACACATTCTCTTTTGCAGGAGTCTTTGAATATCCCAGAAATGTATTCTGACATGCAATCAGTTCTGAAGCCCGAGAGGATTAAATTGACATGAGTTTCTAAAATGTCTCGTGGCTATTTCTTCCATCCTGAGGCTTGCTAAGGTCAAGATCCTGCCAAATGTCATTAAGATCCACCGTTGAGTTTATTATATTCTGGAAAGTTCTACTTATTCCTGAAGGATCATCATTTTCCTCTTCTCTGAGAGATCTATATCTTCCATGTCTCTTAGTTTTCTGAATTGCCTTGCCCCAATTACAAATAACTATTATAAAGCAATGGTTCATGATGGGTTTTGAGGGTGCTTGGCTGATGTAGAATATTTAAACGCATGCGATGGAGGCATTCATGAATAATGCATGCGTGTTTGCATGTTTGCATGCATGCCCATCTGGTCTGTTCAGTCCCTGATTTGCCACTCGCCACAAAGTCTGAACAGAGGTTCTAAGTTGATCGAATCTGAGTAGAATTTGTTTATTATAAGTTCTATTTGTGTTTAAATGAATGCATTTCTCCCTTTCAGACTTAGTCCATACAGGAAAGTTTCTACCTAAGAAACCTAAATATTTCCCGATGTGGTGCAATGGAAATTTTGAAGGCCTGATGATTAAAAATAACAAACAATACCGAGCACACTGAACCCAAATAACTATTTTTAAGCTCCATTGGTTTGGGGATAAAATTAAGCAGATGCTAGCCGATGGATAGATTGAAAAGAGAGTAGCAGTAAGGAAGTGTGGGAAAACATACAGCATCATTTTTATTAAAAGAAAAGCTGAACAATACTGTTCAACACAATAATGGCTATTTGACAAAACATGCATAATTGACCCGTTCTACTCTGAAAATGGCAACAAAGGAAAAAAATGGTTGAGTACAACATTTGCATTTTATTAGCAAAAAAATAACATGCCTTTCTGTGGAGAAATTCATATAAAGTGGCAAGATTTCTTTCAACCCAGCAAATCCACCACTCTGGTTGGACCTGGCTGCCCCAATTTGTTTTTAATCTTCCAAACTCCATCAGCAGGGGAACTGAGAGAATAGCAGTCACCTCTCCATTTTAAGAAAAATGAAAAGAATATTAAAATTCCGCACAGATCACACAGCCCGGGCATCTGTCGGTATGAGCAAGTTATTCAAACAGAAATATTTTCAGCTTTGAATTGTACACTCTCCTCTTCACGATGCAAACTCTTTAATTATGATTTCTGCTTGGCCACCCAGAAAGACTGAAGGGTGGGCCCTTTGCACACCTTCTTTTATATTTAGCAAGAGGACCGACTAGTGTGTGCCAGGAGGTCACATGGGAGCCTTTGAAAAAAGGGACTCTGCTAGAAGATTAGAACTCTCACCCTTACCTGCCTGTAATGTCAGGAATGGCAGAGATACACAGACTGAGGTCTCAGGGCTGCAAATGGCTGTTCGAAGCAACTGTCCGAAGGTTGTCGTCAAATTGCTTTAGATAAGAGCACAGGTAGGTCTTGACTTACCACCACAATGGAGCCCCAAATTTCTGTTGCTAAGTGAGACATTTGTTAAGTGAATTTAGCCCCATTTTAGGACCTTTCTTGCCGCAATTGTGAAGTGAATCATTGCAGTTGTTAAGTTAGTAACACAGCCGTTAAATGAAGCTGGCTTTCCCATTGGCTTTGCTTGTCAGATGGTCGCAAAAGGGGATCACATGACCTTGGCACAATGCAATCGTCCTAAATAGGAGTCAGTCGCCAAGCCTCTGAATTTTGATCATGTGACCCTGGGGATGCTGCAATGGTCATAAGTGTGAAAACAGTCACAAGTGATTTTTTTCAGTGCCGTTGTAACCTTGAATGGTCACTAAATGAACTACTCTTGAGGATTACCCGTACAAATATATGGTGGTGTTCCTGTTAACTGCTTATAACGGATTATATCCTAATTTAAAACTGAGGAAATCAAAATGAGTTATATAATAGCCACCTCCTGCCCTTTTTTAAGTGCCTTGAGGAGCAAGGATACAACTTCACTCACACTGCTTTTTCAACAGAAAGTAAGTCTGCATGCAGCTGCAAAATGCCGAATAAAGTAAAGTAAGTCACCTGGGCCACCAGATGTTTACAACATAGTGCCCAAACCTCATCTCAACTTCAATGTATTCCGAATCAACAGGTGCACAATCAACAAGTGTGATGCCACCGGCTGAAGGTTTCTCACTATGTGTATGGGCGAAGGTAGAATTGTTTGTGCATTATTGCATTCCAAGGTAGCTAAAAGAGAGAAAGTACTTGGAAAGTCCTGAATAACGTTTACACGTTCTGGAACTAACTCAATGTGGAGTTGTTGTTGTTGGTTTTTTTTCGATCATGTCCTTGATGCCACTGTCATGTTTCTAGGTATGGACAGATGGAAAGGAATGGTGTGCTTTGTAACTTAAGAAGCAACTGAGTCAGAACTAAAGAGAGTCAGACCTAAAGAAAGTCGTTGCTGTCAGTTCCGGGGAGAAAAGTCTGTTCAAACTAATGACTCACATTTGAAATTTGGATCTAGTACAGTGGTGGGTTTCAACCAATTTCACAACTGGTTCAGTGATCACGTACGCAAGCGCGCACCTAACACACACTCCACATGTGTGCTCAGCTTCAAAACAACCAGGTTACCTTCTATGTAGTAACACAGTAGCTACAGCTGAGGTGCGGAAATCTACTCTGCCTTGTGAATCAGCTGAGAGGATAAAGGAGAGAAAACTGCAAGGGAAGGTGGGCGGGCCCAGCTGATGTAGGAGCTACCAGCCGGCCAGCTGATCACTTGTGGGAGATACCGGTTCACCCGAACCAGTCTGAACCGGTTGAATCCCACCCCTAATCTAGTACTGTAATTCTGGGATATAATCAGAATATTAATAGTTTAAAAATAAATACAGGAACATATTTGTATTGTATTTGTATCTCACTTTGTCTTGAAGAACTCAAGGTAGTTTATAACAGAAGACAATTCCTGTGGTTCAGGGTTGAATTCTGGAGTCCTGGGTGCTTCCTGAGCTTGGTTATTTGCTTGCAAACAATTCATTACTCATTTAGGTGGCGATGCTGGTATTGGTGGGAATACAGGCCAAGGTCAGAGAGGACCAAGGCAAACTTCCAGCAAGAAACTACCATTATTTTTTTTACACAAATACCTATGACAGTGTCAGATATAAACCTCCAATAAACTGCACAGCTGGCTGGAAAATAGTTCAACAAAGTGGCTGGAAAATGTTATAACTATGGATCGTGGTTACTCACTGCAAACTAAACAAATATCAGACAACCTCAAAGAACAACAAGCCATGACATGCAAAAATGTTGGCAACTTCCATGAAAGCTACAATTCTCAGACAAACTGAAAGAAGGAAAATAAAATTCCGAACCAAACTGCTCAAGCTAAGCCCCAGAAGGAAAGAGGTACTTGAACCCCAGTGGGTAGTCAATCTATCCAGCCTCCCACTATCTATTGCAGAATACAATATCCTCTAGAAAAGTCTCAATTATAACACAAATAATGCTAATCGGTGCATTATAAATGCACCATTCAAACCACAAGCCTTTCCACAGAAACCCATGAAAACATAAGGCAGGTCATCATACCACAGATCAGAAGAACATAGATTCAAAACAGAGCAGTCCTCAAAGACCTAAGAAAGGGCCAAACCATCACTAGTAGACAACTGCTAAACCGTGGTTATCATGGATAGAAGTACAATATATACAAAAAGCCAACAAATTATGGAAGGACAAGAAAACCCCTACATCCTGGTAAACACAACCCCAACACAGAAATTGGACAACCTTATCAAGAGAACAGTCAATAATCTAACCAGGAAAGTTCAAATCATAAGAGAAGAGCAATAGTGGATGAAAAACAGTGGAGCCATCTTCTATGGATGCCCCAAAATACACAAACCTGATATATCTCTTCTTTCAATTGTATTGTTGCCAGGGATCCCAACATGCAATATAGTCAACAAACGTACAAAAAAAGGTTTGGACACCTCACAGAGGAGAGTAAATATTCTATCAATTCCCCACTACTGTGCCTCCAGAAAACCAAAAACCTAAAAACAAAAGCAGATGAAATTATGGTTTCATTCGATGTCACGACATTCTTTACATCCATAGATCCAGAACTAAGGATAGGTATTGTAAGCTGCCCAGAGTTACTGTGTAGCAAGATGAGTGGCTAATAAATTTTACAAATAAATTAAATAAAATAAATAGAGCGGATTGCCGCACCTCAGCTGTAGCTACTGTGTTAATACCTAGAAGGTAAGCTGGTTGTTTTGAAGCTGAGCATGCGCGCGAAGAGCATGTTAGGTGTGCGCACACATGCGTGCGATCACCAAACTGGTTGTGAGACCGGTTGAAACCCACCACTTGAAAAGACAACCTTAGAAATGTTGTCGTTTGCGTAGATGACACAGCAGAAACTAAAGCAGCAGCCTAAATGGCACTACAATAAATCAGCAAGGAATAAACAGGATAGGTCTAAGGGATAAAGGGCTTGCTCCAGGTCTCAGTTAGTAATTTTGAAAGCATTACTGCCATAGTTACTTAGACATTCTAAAATCAATAATAAAGTAGAATTGTATCAACATTTCACAAATGATCAAGCTAGGTACCCATTTGTGACTGGTTATGTAATATGAAACAGGTGCTATAACATTATACACATTTCTTCAAATGATAACACTTAATTTAAAAAACCTCAAATCTTCCAAAGATTAAAAAAGCAATCTACTATATTCAAGCAATCAAGCAGAAATATATCTATCAGTATGAGTGATAATTAAGCATTAAGCCTAAAAATGTTGTGTAAATGGATGTTAGCGTACACTAAGTAACATTTAAGATATGTTAGCATTTGAAGTAACTATTTCCAAGTAACCATTCCTTACTTCTGTCCACCCACACATCCATAATACGTGTTTATTCACTGACAATTTAGACATACTTTACGATGATGAATTATACCCCACTGCTTATTATTCAACTCTTCTATGTTACTTATTCATATTGACTTAAGGTCAATGCGTTAGATAATCTGAAAGTGAACTTTGATACTTAATCCTTCAAGTGAAAGCAGCTTTCTATGCAGCATTTCACCATATTTTCAATGACAAACCATTCAATTACCTTAAAATGAGCTGGATGGCATGCAAGGGATAGATGCTGACGACCTGAAGACAAGACCGTCCTGATTCCTTTGGGGGTGTCAAGTCAGGAACTGCTTCTAGGCAAGAGAGGCAGTATATTCATATATGAGAGCATTCATGATCACTTCATAAATCACACGTGCAATTTGGCACCCTGTACTGGAATGATTGATTGTGCCCCAACGATATATATGTCATGACACATAAATCAAAGCAATCGCCCAAAAATATATATTTCAGGGGAGCCCAAACCTTCAATTAAAACATTTAAAAAGAGGCATGAATGGGGATGGTGTCTATAAAAAGATGAAACTTGACCTCCTGGGTCAGCTTTTTCCTCAGTTTGATGAGCTTCAGATGCTCAGTTCTGCCGTGGAATCATCTGTGCCAACTGGTTAGGATTGACAGGTATAGTGATCTGAAAAAGCGAAAGAGCATCAGTTTGCCAAAATTGTATTTATTGACATGTACAATTTAGATAAACTTCTGAAATCATCTGGATTCTAGGAGGCTTAAAACAATAAGTGTTCAAAAGAAGATATAAATCAAAAATTACATTATGGCACGGTGGATTTTAACTCCCAAGCAATAGCCTAAAGAAGGGAGGCTGAAATCACTCTGTATTAACAGTATGAGTGAATCTACCTGCAATGATATTGAGCAGCTTGGTGAGGGGGATTGCTTCTAAAGCAGCATAACAAGCTTGTCCCTGTGACCCAGTGTCATGTAGCAAGCCTCATATTTGTCCACTTCCTAGTAAACCATTATCTCCTCCCCTGCCCCAAACACAAATTTGACTGGAGAGGTTATAGTAAATAGAGAGGATGGTATTGAAAGACAGAGGGAAGATCCCTTACCAGGGCAATGTTCAGATAAGTGTGGCTTGAGCTCAGACCAAGAACGTGATTTATGAAAACACTTCAGACAGTCCCTCACTCCACCTCAATTTACATGAAGATTAAAAAAAATAAATCTGTTACTATAACTGTTTTAATAAAGGTAGTTTTAGGCCTACACCGGGGGTGTCAAACCCGCATCATCATGTGACATATCGTGACTTTTTTCCCTTCGATAAACTGGGTGTGGGCGAGGCCAGCACGTGATACAGCTGGCCCGCGGGCTGTGAGTTTGACAGCCCTGGTCTACAGAGTATCTGTTTCTTAGTCTGGTCTATCTTATAGGGATGACATCAATCTTGCACACTAGAAAAATCAACATTGCATTATTTAGAGCAGTATGTAAATAAATATTTATAAACAATAAAATACCACAGAACAAAGTAGCCTCACTGAAAATGTCTCATGTATGCTAATGCAGCTTACGATGATTGCTGCTGGCTATCTCACCTGCACAAAAAATAGTCAAAAAGATAATTTTAGAACATTTTTGGAAATATTCAGGGAAAAAAAAGGATTAGGAAACAAACAAAACACAGCTTTCTCCTCATACCAGATGAAAAAACAAATCAAATTTGAGTCTAATATCAGCTCCTTCCTTTCCTTGTTTCCAAACAACTATGTTTTTCTGTTTTTTAAATCAATCCAGAGGCACTCCATATATTATGCTAATCTCATCCACTTTTTTTTCAACTTAGCACTCATCCTGGCCTAGAGATAAACAAGTAGGCTAGATAAATGTAAATTGTGTTGTGTGTGCCTTCATTTCTACATTTGCTATGTTTTTAAAATGCCCATGGACAACTTCTCTACAGGTTGTTGGAAAACAATCAGCATAGATTACCACTTTATTAGTTAACAAATGAAAACAAAATGGTCATTCATTAATTTTGTAGCCTGACAAATAGGCATAAACCTACTAACTTAGCATAATTGTTTTTTTATATTTTCTTTCTATAAAGGTGTATGAAGCCAAATACAGGGGACTGCTGATTCTTAACTGAATGAATAATGTGCTTTTTTTTTCTTGTTATGACCACATTATCCCTTTTTATTGGGGTGGAGTCAAGCAACTGAATGGAGCTAATCATTTACTGGCCGGATGCCCTTCCTGATGCCTACACAGAGTTTGCAGCAAATATTTTCTCTTTGCGCCCTGATAGAGAAGTATCTGTCACTGCCTATGATTGAACTTGCAACCTTCCAAGTAGGAGGCGAGTGTCTTCACCTGTTGGCCACTCCGCCGCTCTTGAATGAATAATATGTGTACTCTGCAAATATTACCAACATTTAAATGTAATTTGCAAATCCACAAAGAAATACTACAATGTCTGTAGTCAAAACAGAATATTTGCACTTTTAAATGCACGGTGACCCTTGAACCTTTGGGAAGACCCAAGAGAAGAACATATACAAATCTCACATCATGCAAATCCAACCAACATTGAACAATAGCATTAGCAATAGGTGAATGAAGCACAACTGCGCATGCAAATCCATGTAACATTTCAGTATCTTACAGAGGGCCATCCAAAGAATGGATGGTCACCATCCTGCATATCGTGTACGGCAGATTTTGGCTTTTTGCTGCATTTTCTGCTTTTATGATATAGTGTGTTCTGAGTCCAGTGCTATACAAAATACATAAATGAACAGGTTAACAAACGGAATACTGTACCTGCTTGAAAAATAAAGCGTACAGTAAGCTATTCATACAAGCGACTGAATTCTAACTGCAACACGAGTTCTAATTTCCATTGATCAAAGAACTAAAGCAAAGTGCATTTTTAGACTAGCATCACAGACATCTGTGAGCAGTTGTCTTCTTTCTGGCCACGCAGCCAATTGCTACTTTCTTCTCAACAGCCCATTGTTCCGTCACCTTATCTTACCTAAATCAATAACAGCAGGCCCATGATTGCTCCCTGCTGCAGGATTATCTAGTCACAAACCATGAACCAGTAGACCACTCCCTGATTCCCCCAAAAAATGGAACATTGAAAATATGCCATACCTGTTGTTCTGAGATCAGAAGACCCAGAGGTTGAACTATTTTGTGCAGCCCTCATGATATTTAGTCCTATCTCTCTAAGCAGGTAAGAAATTTATGATGCGGGTCAATGCTTGAAGGAGAACAAGACTCATCTGCTGTAATCTCTCACGTCCACGCCACAATTTTCTATTACAACTTACTGGGTATCTCTGAATACCTGATAGTTTCCATGCACAATCTTTATACTGATCAAGAACCAACAGTCCAAACAGAACTGGGAGGAACAGAATTCAAATCACCAAATGTGTCTGATGAGGCTGCATATGGTATCTCTTTTGAAGACCAAACCTGCTCAGGACAACCACGCACTGAATTGACCTCAGCATGATGGTGACTAACAACAGTATCAACACCTAATCGCATTGTTCTTTAGCGCAACGGGAAAAGAACAGTTTGATTGAGAGGTCCAGAAATCAGAGCCTAGGGTATGACAAATAAATCATAAGGTTATAAGTAACGATGGATGAACATACTTGCTCTGAAAGAAGTGTTCTCATGATTTATTGAACACAACTGCAATGATTGTCGCTGGAGGATGCTTTTCACTGGAAGCTATAAAAAAATTTTTTAAAAAAAATCGACCATTTTATTTTCATCTGGCTTTTTTAAAAAGCATTAATGAAGGGAACAGATGGTGACTGCTTAAATGATCATAGAGTCAAGCATCCTTAAATGTGGCAAGACTTTTCTGAAATAGGAGCCTTAATTCAAATTCTTTTCCCTAAGCAAACTATCATTAAAACAATCTATCTTGTAAGTGTATTTTCCCAGTGAGCCAGAACCAGAGCAGAATTTGGCACTGGGTTCTAATCAAAAGAATCTGTATGTGTCTTTTCATATATAATGTATTCTGCAGAACAAACACCAACCACATTGGAAAGAAGCTCCCCAGTCAAGTGAAATCTCAATATTAGCAAGCAAATATTTTATTTAACTATGATTGTAAGATAGCAATACTTCTTGTTCCAGGGGACTAAGTAGATAGCAGATTCGGAAAGTATACATCATATATTTCTAAATTCGGAAGGTTAATAAACAACAAGAATTTTCAAACTAAAGGGATCAAGCTTCCCATTTTGTGGCAGATTGCAACTCAACACAGAAATGCATTTCATAACCTAGAGAGGAATGGCCTTCTTAAGGCAAATAGATAAGAATTCTGCACAAATTTCACTAAGGATGGATAATTTCGTGCCCTAAGTTAGGTTTAGGCTACGAACTGCTGATCCCAGGAGACCCTTGCTGCTGACTCTGCAATGGGCTCTAGTTGTGAATGATTGTTTGTAAGATGCAAAACAGGCTCTTCTTCCTGGGTTTTAGACCATTTTCCAAAGCGAGAATTCCCTAGAATAAAACAATGTTTTAAAAAAACAGCTTTCTTTGTTTGTGTTGTCATCTGCTTGAGCTCTAATCTTAGCCTGCCTTTGCACAGTTCCACCAGCATGGCCTTCTCTCTCTCTGAACAGAGAAAATGCAATTTGTCAGCCCAAATACATTAATCTGGGTTGATAAGCAATGCAGGAGTCAGCAATGCAGCCAGTTAAGAAGCAAATCTTCTGTTAAGACATAATAGTAAAGAGCTGATGAATGGCTGAACGTGTAATTGATCACTTACGCAGCAAAGCTCGGGGTCTTAAAACTACAAAGAAACAACAAAGCTAATTATTGGCATAAATTACATAGATATTGCCAACATCACCAGCCCTACAACCTGTTGAGATAAGCTCAGAGTCAGAGACCTGGCTGACCTCCTGGGCTTCTAGACCCAGACATGAACAAATTGAGCTGCTGGCCAGATGAGATGTTTAGATAGAAGTGACTGCAGTCTAACTCGTGACTTTAAATCATTGCAACTAATACTATATCCATCTTATATGTATAAAGAGCTTCAACTCTGTTGCTATGGGAATACCATCACTCTCTTAGCAACAGCGTCTGTCCCCCCCACACACACGCACACTTCGGTTGCACTAACAGCTTCATTCAATGCAGTTGAATTTAGATTTGCCTTTGCACAAATAACTATTTCTGTCCCTAGAATAAAAGGCATGGTGGAAAGCAGCTTGTTCCATCCGAAAAGGAAAGCAGGAAAGGAA
This sequence comes from Oxyrhabdium leporinum, assembly GCA_032468155.1. Lineage (NCBI taxonomy): Eukaryota > Metazoa > Chordata > Lepidosauria > Squamata > Cyclocoridae > Oxyrhabdium > Oxyrhabdium leporinum. Next base: position 216,618 of record JANHFL010004194.1, read on the forward strand.
AATAAGGCTAAAAGATGGAAAGTGATACTAAGATATTGTTTGAAAATAGAGTTGCTGTCACTGTGCTATAAAAAGTAGCAGATAAAGGAGTGTCCTCCAGATGAGGGAGCCTGATCAGAACAGCTTGGTGGAGAAATATGGATGAGTTATTATTGTACACAAAGTAGAGTACAGACTAGTTAATCTCTAAGATGAAAAACTGGCCTCTGGAGCCCCCTTGCATAGGCAGGCAGGACCTCTTAGTTCAGTCTGCCCCAGCAACTGGTGGGCCTGGAGGGGTTTCCGAAGGAGCTGGGGGTTGTAACTGAAGATCTGCTATATACCCTCTTAGGTGCCACCTGCAATAGGGAGGTCTTTTAACAGAAGCCATGGTAGTGCAGTGGTTAGAATGCAGTATTGCAGGCTGACTTTGCTCACAACCAGGAGTTCGATCCTGACTGGCTCAGGATTAACTCAGCTTTCTATCCTTCCAAGGTCAGTAAAATAAGGACCCAGATTGTTGGGGGCAATACGCTGATGTTGTAAATCACCCATAGTGCTCCATAAAGCACTATGGAGCAGTATATAAATCTAAGTGCTATCGCTATTGCTACAGGATTGTCCCCATGCAACCTCTCCCAGCCCATGGTCCTCATCACCTCCCCATGGTATACAGAGGAACTGAGAGGGGGAAATGGATTCAGGGACATCTAGAGCACCATTGGTGGAGGATGAACGAATTTGACCAAACACAGGTCAGAGGTGCTATTAAAGCCTATCTCATAGCAATTTGGTCTGTGAACCATAAATATTTCTCTGCACTTAATTGCATCTGCAAGTGACCTTCTTTAAGGTAAACTGTTTCTTTCTGGGGAAGGAAGATACAGAGGTCTACCTGCAGGGGTGCACTGTGGCATTTGCTAACTTTTTCGAAGACAAAGTTGCTTGGATGCATTCCCAGTTAGTTAAGGGCATGGTTGCTGGTTCAATCGAGGTGTCTGAGGTAGGTTCTGTCCTGGTTATTTAGGAACATTGTTGCTCTCAAGAAAGTGAACAGGATCCTAAGAAATGATGCACAACCATCTTGTTATAGATCCATATACCTCCTGAGAGCCTCCCCAAAAGTGACATGTGGGTGGGTTTTGGTCATGATTAATGCTTTTCTAAGGGAGGGGTGATACTCCGGCCTCTCAAGGAGGCTGTGGTCCACCCTCTTCTTAAGAGACCATAGCTAAATTGCACCCTATTGGATGCTTTCCATCCTGTCTCTAATCTTTCTTTTGATAAGTGAGTGGCACTATGCTTTTTTGGTTCACTTCTATCCTCTGAGGCTGTTCCCGGGCAGTGTTGATAGTGAGGGAGAGGTCTAGCCCTTGGCCTCTGCTTTGCAGACTTCTTCAGGGTTCAATTATTTCCTCACTAATGTTTGAACTCTACATGAAGCTGCTGGGTGAGATCATCCATCATCACGGGAAGAGATATCACCAGATATATACTCAGCTGTATATCTCAACTCAGTGGTGGATTGCAACCTGTTTCACCACCGGTTCGGTGAGTATGCGCTTCGCAGCATTAAAAAACCAGCTTGAAAATTTACCTTCTATGTTACTTCAGGTGAGTAACACAGCTGAGGTGCAGCAATCCGCTGTGCCTCGTAAATCAGCTGAGCGTATGTAAGACAGGAAAGGGCAGGGTGGGTGGACAGGGCCAGCTGATCGTAGGAGTTATCTGTTCGGCCTTCAGCTGATCGTCGGAGATACCAGTTTGCCCGAACCAGTCCAAACCAGCTGAATACCACCTCTGTCTCAGCCCATGGTGAGTTAAGCAATGCCATGGTCTCTCTCTCACAATACCCGGAGGCTGTTAAGGGATCAATAGAGAGCAGCAGACTGAAAGTAGAGCTTGGCAGTTCTTTGGAGTTCTTTGGCTCATGGAGAATTGAAAGCCCTCTCTCTTGTGGAAGCTGTATTGGTTGCCAATTTGCCTCCAAATCCAATTCAAGGTGCTGATTAAAACCATGGCTTAAGAGCAGGCTATTTGAAGGATCATCTTTTCTCAGTTATAGCTACCCAATTCACCAGATTTGGAGGCAGAGTATGTTATGGCCTCCTCCTCCCACCATTAAGGAGGTCCATCTAGTGTGACCAAGAAGAAGGGGCTTTTCTGTGGTGGCTCCCTCATTGTGGAAAGAAAGATAGAAAGATAATACTAGCCGGTACCTTGATACTTCTCTGAAAGGCCTGAAGACATAGTTTTGCCTGAGGATCCCCTTGTTTCTTATATCTAAGAAAAGCAGAAGTTAAGCTCAGGAAAAAAAATGGTCACAATTCAGCCAGGGTAAATAGAGCAATCCTACCTAGGTCCATCCACAAAGGAGTCTGAACCTCAGGGAAAATAACTTTGTAAGGACAAAGGCAAGGCTTTGCATACACCCAAATAAAGTCAAAAGTCTAATGGGATCTCTCTGATTAAGTCCTGTCCCAAGTAGACTGGGGCATTGGATTTTCCTTCCAAATCCTAGAAGATCACACTCTTTGAATTGGGAATTCAAGAAATAGAATCTTCCAAGATTCAGGGAGGAAAACTAGGAATGTAGAAGTGTAAATTATTTTTCTTCCCCACAACCATCTCCTCATTGAGAAAATTCCACAATGGTTACTTAATCTTAAAAAGGGGGAAATTGTGTGGCTCAATAATTTAGCCTTCCTGGGCTTCCATGCAGAAGATAATAGAATTAGCTGACATGTCAGTTATAGATACAGTCTGGTCTGATGGGGATCTCAGGAAAATGCTCTAGCTCAGGGTTGTCAAACTCCCGCCCATGGGCCGGATGTGTCATGCACTGGCCATGCCCAAGCCGTTTAGCAAAGGGGGAAAAAACTCCCGATACATCATGTGACAATCTCGTGATGACATGAGTTTGACCTTGCTCTAGCTCAAGGAGCCCATTACAAGACCTTCATTCCTTTGGGCATCCACTTTATACCCAACTCTCAGCTGGCCATAATGACATTGTGGGTGGATGAGTGGGTCAGGACAAGGAGAACTAAACTCACACATGTTCTCCTGATAATATCTATAGGATGAAAAGTGAGAAAGTGCTCATGGAAGGAAAAGGACAACAGGCTGGAAGTAACTCCCCAATTATTATACACTCAAGGGCCATTCCTCTTAGCTTACCTTTAGGATAGAAAGAATCCATTTGGATAAGGAGAGTCAGATGTATTTGGAATCTATCAAGGTAATAAAATGTTGGATTTTTCATGGCTGAGACTGAGGAAGAAATCAACACCAGATTTGCGCCAACACACTGTTAATATGTGTTGTTTGTCAACATTTGGATTAGTCTGTTTCCCAACCCCCTAACCTCCCTCCCACACACACCACTAAAGTTGCAAGAAAGAAGATATTCAAGCAGCATGACCAAACTTTTTAGAGTTGTTCTGTTTATAGCACATTGTATAGCCTTATTTTCCTGCTCGGTTTCCCTTTTTGTTTTTCATTTCTATGCTTATTAGTTCTGTGGCTGTGTTGATTCTTTAATGCGATTGTATGTAAGCATAGATTAGATCTGCATGAATCAGATCTCAGCCCCTTTGAATTCAGAAAACCAATTCAGTTTCATTCAAGCTCCAGAATGGAATCATTGAATCGAGTTATTTGATTCACATTTATCAATTTGATCTGAAAGAAAAACCAAGCAAAACAAGTTCCAGATGCTCAAACTTCATCAAATGGATTAAAAAGCATCTGGTTTGATTAATGCCCCAAACTGAACTGACAATTTGATACAGAAAGTCAATTGAATTTGAATATTAAATTGAACTGCCTTTGAATCCAATCTCCAGATGGCAGTGATACACATTTAATACAGGCATCCCCGTTGTAACTGACTGCTTTATACTACATAAGAAAGTTTTGGATAATGACCATGACTTTGGGCCAGTTGTCTGCAAATGCTCATTGATTCACTCTTTCTATATTTTCATTCCTCTTCCTTTATGGCTATTTGAGGGCAGTTCAATTTTGGCAACATCTTGCATAGGACCAATAATTTTTTTCTCTCACATAAATAATCTGGCATCTAATTAGCAACCAAACTTCTGTGAAATGCAGCAGGACTGTGATTCATTTAACTCACACCCATTAAAGTCAACAAATGCTTTCATTCATCCTGCTCTGGCGATTTATGTTACATCGAACATCGCAAGGGGCCCTTTTCAAGCTCACAAAGTATTGTAACTAAATATAAGTAATGCCAAAAAAATATATTTTCAAGTATTCACTCCCTCTGGGGAGACTGAGTTTCTGTCTCTGAAATTCTGAAGACAGTACAAGGAAACCGGAGAACCTGCCCTGACGTTACAACTTTGAATGATGTTTAAATTAAGTAGCTATTTGGCGCGCAGGCATGTTATAAATTGGAAGGCTAACACTGGTTGTCAACAAGATATATGCTTTTTATTCAGAAAAACATCAATAAAATATGGTCTTCTCTCCCTTTAGTCCTTTTAAATGTTAGCATTTGTAAAAATGAGACTTTCCAGCTCATTAAATGCAGCTTGCAGGGCAATCCACCAAAACTAGTTAATCTCTATAAATGGTTGTTCTGTTGGAGCTGTGTCATAGACTTTTATGGCCTCCATGTCAAATAATAAGCTAGATTTTTCAAAGCAAGTTGTTGCACATATTGCAGTGGCCAATGTCTTCGACAATGCCGAGAATTAAAAAGAGCGGAACAAAGCAAGAATCCAAATCAATACAGTTTCCCTGAAGTTACTCTGAATCCTGTTGTTTGTTAATGAAAAAGTTGTTCTCTTCAAATCCAAGCAGTTGAATGCTTTGGGGGTTTCCTTCTTCTTTGGCATTTATATCAGCCAAGTGGGACCAACAACACAGTGTTAGGATGCATCCAACCTAGAGTTAGCACCTACAACATTTTCAGGCTACAAATTGCTCTAGGACTTTGAGTAATATGCAAGAGGCCATACACCGAAAGATCCAAGAGAATGCTACATCTGTTTTAATTTCATTAAATTTTGACTTAAACTTGATGTAATTAAATGTGGGATTAAGATGAACTTTTCTACATCGTTTCTATAATGGTAAAGGTAAAGAGCTGGGGCAAGAAATGGGAGCTCACCCAGTCGCATGGCACTCCGGTCTCGAACCCGGGCTGTCCATTTTCCAGCTGACAAGCTCAGCATATTTAACCTCTCAGCCACCTTCCAGTTTCTATAGTAATCCACAAATTCTTTTTTTTAAAAATAAAAACTCCGTGTGTTTTAGAATATATATATTTTAAATACATTGTTTCCTTACATAATTTAAACTGCAGTCTAATAGATGATCTAATATATTGTTGAACTATGTTTCGACATTCGGTGAAATACAAGATCTGATGGGCAGTTATGCTCCATTCTGCACATTATTTGTATCAGTTTATATCTCAAACAAGAAGCTCCTACTGAAAAATTAAACTCCTCAAAAATCTCTAGAGAACACAACAAATCCCGTAGTCTTACAGGGTGTTAATTCTCACCCAAGAACTGAAGAAACTTAGCTAAAAATGTTAGACCATACAGAGCGGTTTCCTATTTTTTAAAAAAAATATTTTACTTTGCTTTTTCTGAAGTACTTTGAAGCAAAGGCAATTTATAAAATGATTTGATCTACTCATTAAGTCTCTTTGGAAGTAAACACAACAGAATGAATGTTACGCTAGCTGAAAGCAACTGAGACTGTCATCTTAAAAATCTACTCACGTCATTCTCGGGAATTAGGCTGGCTTTGAAGTCACAAGTTGATCTTTGGTTGATATTAGAATGCCTTACGGGTTTTTTAAACATACAGAATCAAATTCCTTAAAGTTCCGAGAAGCTTATGATATATACATTTAAAAAATAATAATAGAAACAGACCCTGCAACTTTCAATACTAGTCAGATATTTATTGCTTGGTGCTGGTGGTAGTGACGGCACCATCTCTGGTTTGCACTAATTTGGAAATCTGCTCTAAACATTTTCATCATAGCAACATATCAAGGATTATTCCATATAATCTATGGAAGGACACTTTGATGCCCACAGTGGATGAATGGCTGCAAAAGTTGATGAGTTAGCAGAGATGGCTAGACTGATTGCTTTGATTAAAGAAAAAAAAACAACACAACACAATTACTTTTGTTTCTACTTGGAAACCACTTCTGGACTTTGCTCTTGACATGGGGGAAAAAAATGAAATTCTGATTTTGGGCTTTACCGATTAGGTTTGCTGTTTGTTGTTATAGAAATGGCTAGTTTATACTATTATGCAAAAGGAAAAAATTGTGGTTTGATGTTATTATCTTATTCTACTGTACCAAAGGGTTTAGGGTCGGTCAATGCCTTTTCTTTCTTTTTCCTACGCTTTTCCCTTCCCCTTTCCCTCCCCAATCTTCCCTACTATTTTCTTTTGTATTTTTGTACTTTATATTATAAATTAATTAAGTTTTTAAAAAGGGGTCACGCCATGCAATCTGATCAAATATTCTCTACCTATGGGGAGACTGATCCACACATTCTGATCAATCAAGCCAGTTCTGTCACTAACGACAATTCTCTGGGGCAGCCTAAACTTATTCTGGCAGTTCCCAAAGCCACTTTTAAAAAGCTCAGTTGGATTACAGTGGTTTGGCAATGGGGTCAGTCAATGGCCACCACTGGCCCTGATTGGTCAGCTCCGTTTCTTGTCCTTCCTTCCCACCTTCTCTTGAAAAACAAGGACTGCTTTTTCTTTTCAGGAACTGCTCTTTTGTCGTTAATCCCTTGTCTCAGGCAATTGCATATATGGATATTTCTTACCCCCTTTCTAGCTTCTCTCTTTATACATCAATATAAAGCCCTTTTTTTCCCTCTATTAATTGTATCATCATTGTTTTAATGCTGTAATGATTAAAGCAAAGCTTTGCTTTACTGTACAATGGCATTGGGCAAATAAAGAGGAGAGCATAAGGAACGTATTTCATCCAGGCTGGGCAGAAATCAAAAGGGAGATTGATTGGAGTATGAGCTTCGAGAAGGTTGGGAAAACATGGGATGAGGAAAGCTTATTGACTTATTGGGCCATTGTTGGATCAATAGGACAAAACAGGGGTGGAAAAGAGGTGCCAGGTGATCTAGCTCAGTATTTCTCAACCTCGTCAACCTGAAGAGGTGCGGACTTCAACTCTCAGAATTTTCAATCCGACTTTAGAGACTTCTGGGAATTGCAGTCCACACCTCTTAAGAGATGATGAGGTTGAGAAACACTGCTCTCACTTCTCAGAACTGGGGCTGTTACTAAATTGGAAGAAAATGGGGCAGACCTGTCTACACCTTAAGATGACCTAAGATGGAAAAGAGCAGTGTTGAACTGGAGCTTCAAAAAATTAGACAGGGGTACATTTGTGATGGGCTAGGAATCAATGGATGATATCTATTCCTGCACTCCGAAAAGTAGCCCATGCAGGCAATGAATCAAGCAGAAAATGCAAATTTGTAGAGGAGCACAGCAATGATTGTGAGAGAAGTCTGTTAATTTTGTTAAATGTTCCTACAATCAACAAAAGAGGAGCTTAACCTGGGGACACTGTGGAAAAAAAGACCTTAAACTTCCCTCATCTTCCTCTTACATGAAAGAAAGTTAAGGATTTGCCTTACAATGTTGATTGGCCATTTGTTTGGACTGATTCTGTAGGAACAGTGATGAGCGAGAGCCAGTTTGGCTTAGTGGTAAAGGCACCAGACTAGAAAGCAAGATCCTGGGAGTTCTAGTACTGCCTTATGCATGAAAGCCAGCTGGGTGGCTTCGGGCCAGTCAGTCACTCTCTCAGCGCAACCCACCTCACAGGGTTGTTGTTGTTGTAGGGAAAACAGGAGGAAGGAGTATTGGGTATGTTTGTCGCCTTGAGTTACTTACAATGATAATAAAGGTGGGATATAAAATAAAATAGTGATGCTACATAATCTTTATTATAATCTATAATGAGATGTTATATATCTCATTATTATCTCATTATTATTATCACAGTTTTATTTTGGTCTCTTCCAGACTGCTCTAAGCAACTTCAGATTTGCAACGATATATACATTGATTACAAATCTGCAGCTAATTGTGATATTCCATCATGAAATTACTTGTAGCAAACCTTGTCGGCAAACACATTTGTTGAAGTAGAATTTTGCATTTTGTAATTTAAATTAGAGGGATGCTCTATATATTCCTCTATATTATATCCCTATACTTATACAAAGGGCCATAGTACATATGCATACACAAACATATGACCACGGATGCCATAGAAACTGTAGAACAAATGCGAGTCCTGACTTCAATTCTTATTTTTCCATGCAACCTCCATTAACAGCTTAGGCAAACACCAAGCAGAAAATACAGGATCAATCCCTGTACATTCTTTTGCAGACAGTCATGGTATATAAATCTCTGGATTTCTGTAATACTTTATGTTTAATTTAAAACTCTTTGTCTCCACAGAATAAAAAAAAATATGTAATTATTATATGACATTATATGATAACCCTAAGATAAAACCCAATCAAGAGTAAAGATAACAAAATGAAACATCTGTTAGCTACAAAACTACGTTTAAAATAACCCTTCATTGATTCTTCCAGCTCAATATGCTTTGATTTTATTCCCAGAAGCCTGAAGGAGTGCGATGTTCAGATCTTTCCAGAAGGTTACTCCACAGCAGCCAATGCAGAATTGATGAGTCTTCAGAAGTTGCTGGATTTAAACTCCCTGCATTCTTCTACACTAGTCAATGGCTAAATTGAAAGCGGGGCTTCAGAGGGAACCAGTCTGAGCATCTCACAACTTTCTGACTACAAGGTGCTGTGAGGTAGAGAGAGTAAGAATTTCCTCTGTGTTTATTCTCTCATCCAGCCTATACTTCGTTTGCAATATGGCTTTTTTTGATTCTCTACCTAATAGGAAGGATCTAGCTAGGATGTAAGTGTTGCTTATCCCTTCCCTGTCTACAAGTACTGTGAGTAATAAACCTTTCCATAAAAATTGCAAAGCGCTATTTGGGATTGGATTTCTGTTCTCCAGGAATACACGGGCCAGTGCTTCTGGGACGCTAGCTGAGGAGTATCTTTAGAGCAGGGTTTCCACAACTTTAAGACATATGGACTTCAACTCTCAGAATTCCCCAGCCTGCATAGCTGACTGTTCTGAGTTCTGAGAGTTGAAGTCCGCATGTCTTAAAATTGTCAAGGTTGGGAAGCTCTGCTGTAGGGCCATGAGAGGTGATCCACAGATTTCAAGTTGCCACAGTGAAAATGCTGCTTCTGACGGATGTTTTAGCAATGCAGTGAAAGCGCCATCATAAATCTCTGGCAAATAAGGATAATGATATCAGTGCAGTTGGTCTGGCACGTTAAAACAAAACACCAATTTTTTTTAAAAAAAGTGCAAAATTATTCATTCTTGGGCATGAACGCACGAAACGTAGGCATACCGTATGTTAAAATTGCCCAAGCAGCAAGTCAATTGATGAAAATGCACAACTTACTAATCTGCTGGTCTTCTTAGTAGCAATGCTGTGTGTCTTTGGAACTTTAAAGCCCAGCTGTTTACCAAGCCAAGGTAACAATATTTTATATTCTCCAGTTCTGCTGAGAAAGCCTACAGCTTTGCAAAAATGAATTGTCCAGATGGATGAGGTCATTATGCCCAGGCAGGGCCAGGCATTCAGCACTGTAGGTTCTGCCAGGCCATGTTGACTGACTAACAGTAGCAGAATAATCCAAAGAGACATTATTTTAATCACTAACAATTCCCACGTATCTCTCCACCTCAAAAAAACATGAGCTATGCGCGCCCCATAGCTGAGAAAATTATAAGGCAGCCATGGCAATGGCAATGCAAACTGCAGGGAGCAGAAAAAGTTAATCACCACTTTCAAACAATACATGAACAAATCCTTTGTGCTTGTTGGAGACCGATTTTCCTAAATGCTCATGTTGCCTTCACCCCCAGGAGGAGAAAGCGATTGTCTCAAGGGGCTAAGTGCATTGTGCTCGCCTTTTTACTGAACCACCCATGAGGTTGTCATGCAGATGAGAAAGTGGGGTAGAACTGTGTCAAATTTGACAGTGAGTTTTTACTTCAGTCACTAATGGCTAATAGATAAGCCCATGGTGGTGGATCTATGGTGGGATATATCCTTTGATACAAATGGTGGAAGTGTTTAACCTCCATCACTGGAGGTTTTTAAGAGCAGACTGGAAAGCCATTTGTTTGAAATGCTATAGGGTCTCCTGTTTGAGCAGAGGGTTGGATTAGAAGACCTCCAAGGTCCCTTCCAGTGCTGTCATTCTGTTAAATATATTGCACAACATGTGGCGGCCTCAGCAGACCACAGCACCAAGCTAATCATGGCTGCTCTCAGAAGCTACATTGACTTGGATTGGGAATCTCAGGGTTGTAGACAACATTGGGGAGTCAAGCAAAGAAACAAACAAAACTCAAACAAAGGCAAGGGCAAACCACTTCCATACTGTTGCCAAGGAAAGTCTATGGGTGAAATTACAGGGAATCAAGCTTCACCCAAGGGTTTCCTTCTCTTGAATGTTTGGAATGATTCAAAAGTCAAGTGTTCCAAAAAGATACGGTAATCTTGGCATGAAACGATGAGATTGAGTCAAGTATCGTAAAGGTTTTGGATGAGAAATGTTCCTAAGTCCCTATGGTCTATCTGAAAACAATGGGCAGACACGGCAGTGAAGACAGAGATAAAACTAATAGGGGAAGAGTACAAATAACTGATTGATATGACAAATTGTGTCAATGGGAGAAAGCACCCTGGTGCTAGTAAAGCATCGTGCTGTGATACCTCTGTGTATCAATATGGAGATTTGTACTTAAATGGACGATGGTGAATATACACACACTAATTCACCTTGATGCCTCAGCGTTCACAGGAGATGTCTGGTCTATTATTTAAACTGACTGGCCTCCTTGAAAATATGGGCTGAAATTGAAATAGCAGCCGTGTGGTTTTTCTGGAGAAGTGCTATGTTTGAGCTGAAGGCTTGAGCCTAGCAAGGCAGGCTCAGAGTATTCAATTTCATACTCCACAATCCTCCCCGCTGGCACCAGGACAAAATCCCTCATTTGAGAAGGAGCAAAGGAAACTGGAGTTAAACTGAGAAGAAATTATGTTCTCTGAGTGCTAAGTTGGATTTCATCTCAGTTAAATTCCAGGTGAGCTTTTCCTTTGCTCCTTCTCAAAAATGAGGGATTTTAGCCCAGTGGCAATGGGAAGGACTGCCACGCATAAAAGGTAGGACAGAACCTTTGGATCGCTCACCTTTCCTCAAGGCTTCTTACACACCATGTGCATAATTATTAGGCAAGCTGTATTTTGGGGGATTAATTTTATTATTGAACAACTACACTGCTCTTGGTCAATCCAAAGTGTTAATAAACCTCAAACCTGACTATTTAAAAAAGTAAAAGTGAGGTTATGGCTTTCTTAGGAGAATATCTATGTGTGCATAATTATTGGGCAACTATTAGCATGCGGAATTATTATGCAACTAAATGAAAAATGAAAATTTGCCCATCTCACTCGTTTATTTTCATCTGTTAAAGTGAGAGTAATAAACAAACAACTCAAAATTTACAAATAAACATTTCTGACAGTTAAAACAAATCAGTAACCAATATAGCCACCCTTCTTTTCAATAACAGTCATAAGCCTTCCATTCATGGAGTCTGTCAGTTTCTTGCTCAGTTGATGATCAACTTTTTGTGCAGCAGTAACTACAGCCTCCCAGAGACTGTTCAGAGAGGTGTACTATTTTCTTTCACTGTAAGTCTCCCATTTAAGAAGGGCTCACAAGTTCTCGATAGGGTTTAGGTCAGGTGAGGAAGGGGGGCATGTCATTATTCTTTAAGGCCTTTACTGACTAGCCACTCAGTGGAATATTTCGATGCATGGGATGGAACATTGTCCTGCATAAAAATCATGGTCTTCTTGAAAGATGCAGACTTTTTCCAGTACCACTGCTCGAAGAAAGTGTCTTCTAAACATTGGTAGTAGGTTTGGGAGTTGATTTTGAGTCCATCTTCAACTCGAAAAGGTCTACCTAGCTCATCTTTAATAGTACCAGCCCATTCCAGTACCCCATCTCCATCATGCTGGCTTCTGAGTCGAAGTGGAGCTCTGTGCCTGTTACTGATCCAGCCACAGGCCCATCCATCTGATCTGTCAAGAGTCATTGTCATCTCATCAGTCTGTGAAACCTTTGAAAAATCTGTCTTCAGATATTTCTTGGCCCAGTCTTGCCGTTTCAACATATGTGTCTTGTTCAGTGGTGGTTGGGTTTCAGCCTTCCTTACTTTGGCCATATCTCTGAGCACTGAATACTTTGTACTTCTGGGCACTCCAGGTAGGTTACAGTTCTGGAATATAACAGTACTGGAGGATAATGGATTCCTGGTAGCTTCACGTTTGATTCTTTTCAAATGTTTGGCAGTTAATGTGTGTCTTTTTTTCTCAACACGTTTCTTGCGACCCTGTTGACTATTTGCAACAAAATGTTTGATGGTTCTGTGATCACACCCAATATCTTAGCAATTTCAAGAGTGCTGCATCCCTCTGGAAGACTTTTTACAATTTTTGACTTTTCAGAGTCACTTAAATCTCTTTTTTAGCCCATTTTGCCTGAGGAAAAGAAGCTGCCTAATAATTGTGCATACCTTGATATAGGGTGTTGAACTCCTTAAGTCACACCCTTCCTCATTACACAAATACACATTACCTTCCAGCTTGGAGGTGGAAAATATGCATTAAAAATGATGATATGGTCAAAATACTCACTTGCCTAATAATTGTGCACATGGTGTAGTTCCTAGTTCCCCAATCATCTTCAGTGCTGATCTCTAAACCTGTTCTAATTTCTCTGAATTCCTCTTAAAGATTTATGAACATATCTGGGCAGTTTTTCTAGCAAGAATACAGTTGGGGTTAGTAGTGGTTACGATGTATGAATTAATGTAAGCAACCTAACAGTCCAGCCCCAGACTTAGGAACGTCCACACAGGGGTCGGTGATTTCAAAATAATTCATGCAACTGGGTAATTGAAACTCCACCCCTTTTTAGCATGCACATAAAAAGAGGGCGGGGTTCAGCTGCCCAGTTGCACCTTCCATTTTGACATCACTGACATTCCCTGCCCACCCAAGCCTGTGTAGCTGTAGAAAGCATTAATGCCTGTGGCAAAATGGAATCTAAGTGTTAAGTTTCTCCATTGTGCAAATAGCATTTAGACTTATATACAGTGCTTTATAGCACTCTCTGATTGGTTTACAGCATGGCTGTAGTTTTGCCCCATTTTACAACCCTCCCTTGGCTCAGTTGTTAAGTTAGGTTGTTAAGTGAATCTGGCTTCCCCATTGACTTTGCTTGTCAGAAGGACGCAAAAGGGGTTCACGGGATCCCAGGACACAGCAACTGTCATAAATATGAGCCAGTTGCCAAGCACCTGAATTTTGATCACGTGATCCTGGGGATGCTGCAAAGGGTTTTTTTTTTTAACTGTGAAAAGCAGTCATAAGTCACTTATTTCAGGGCCGTTGTAACTTTGAATGGTCACTAAGTGACCTGTTGCAAGTCAATGATTACCTGTATACCATTGCAGAGTGCTTAACAGCACTCTCTGGATGGTTTACAGAGTCAGCCTAACAATCTTTACCCACCTCGGAAGGATAGAAGGATGAGTCAACCTCGGCCCAGTCAGGATCGAACCCCTGGCTGTGGGCAGAGTCAGCCTGCAATAGTGCACTCTAACCACTGTGCCAGCACAGCAGGCAGGCAGAACAAAGTGAAGTCTTTACAAATAAAATCAAGTTTGTACAACTGAAATGTTATTATTGGGCACAACTGTCAAGCACCAGAGACCAGGTCCATTCAATTTAACTGAGCCTTTAAATGAGTTACTACTGTTTAAAGGAATCTTCTCATTTAATGGTTAGCGCTTGGTTGGAGTTAGATAACGGTCATTGGCAGTCAAAGGGGTTGAACTGAGTTAGTTTATGGTTATGTAGTGATTCTAGGCTGATCCCTCTTTTCACACACACACACACACCTCTGCCAGTCCTTCTCCTATAATAACCCATACAATAACAGGTAGAGCTACAACTTTAACTTTCCCCTTTTCATAAGATATTCCCCATGGCTAACTTGGCCTAGGCTTTTAAAGAAAATGCTACTACAAAAATCTGCCACTACAATTACTTTAGCAGTTAAGCAAGAAAAACGAAACACCTTCAGAGACTTAAATTTCAAACTGCATTAATTCAAAATAAGAGCTTCATCTTGTACATATTTAAGATTAATAAAATTATATTAAATAAAATTCATGGTTGACCTATAAAGTACATTGTTTTCAGAGTATCAATTACTAGAAACCACAGTCGGTAATGAAGTGAATTATGTGGTATTCGTAGCCAATTACTTTATGTTAAATAGCAGATATTAGGAGCAGGGTGTGGTATAATGGAATATCTGTGGAGAAGTAATAAAGTGTATAGTGGCGTGAGCAGCAACTTAGACATGCTAACTATCTGGTGTTGCAACAAAGTGAAACAAAATGGGAGAGGGAAGGATGATAGGTTAAAATTCACTTAGTGCAAAAGTTCAACCTTCAACACATCTAGTTAAAAAGGATCAGAAAGCAGTTCATTAGAGTGTCTAGGATTTCAGTGAAGATTTTATTTGGGCATGTATCAGAAGAGTTGTGCAAAATGTTTTGAACACAAAACAGTTGTTGTGTGCCTTTTTTGGAAGCACTTTTCTAACCATTACATTTTATTTATATGCATCTATACACGAAGATAGATTTGTGCTTTTTTAATCCTATGTTTTAGGGTTGTTTTTTGGGGGTTTTTTTTTTGCACCTTAAAGGTCAGGTGTTTTCATATTTGCGAGACTTCCATTCAGATCAGAAGAGCATTAGAACATTTCTTGGTCAGGTCAGAATGGCTGACTCAAAGTCAGAATAAAGCATTTTTCTCTCAAAGGAGAATGCTTCAAACTCGAGATGTTTCATAGGCAAAACATTCTGCCCACTATCTTTTCAGAAAACAGTGGTTTGTGCTGCTCTCTTCTTTAAGGGTAGTCCCATCCATTTCTAACGGCAAGCTGGAGACGCATTATTATTATTATTATTACTTTTAATTTATATACCGCCCCATTCCGAGGACTCGGGGCGGTTCACATAAAAAT
>JANHFL010004194.1:263241-290100 GCA_032468155.1 Oxyrhabdium leporinum
ACCCCACCCCCTGGAATATTGATTACATGCCCACTTGGATAGAATATTGATTGGAACCACAGACCTCGGAGAAGACAGGGAAGGGGGGTTTGTACTCAAGTTCAGCTTTTCAGAAAACAGGTATTGTTCTGAACGATTGTGTATCATGATTATCGTAATAGTTGTTTGCTCAGTAGCATTTGCAAGGCAATCCAAAACATATTGATTGAGACCGTATCTTCAGGTCCCACACCTCATCGGGCAGGTTGGATGATGTCAGACGTAGGTCTTGAAAGAAGATCCTTTGCCTCTTCAGCTGTCATGCATACACAGGATAGCATGGACATTCCTCCATAGGAATTGAACTCTATGACACCTGAAGTGATAGAGAAGGAACTCCTGAAGGACCAGAGATCTGCCGCTGGGCTAAGTGAAGCAGTTGCCTCAAGGGACAGGTGCTGTTGGGGGGTAGCCTACTACTGGCAAGTAGCTGAATGCACCAGGTTGCCTTGACGCTATTAAACTAGAGTGCTGACTTCAGCTGCAATAGACGGTGTCGTCCCTTACCTGGAAAAAGCATTCAATCCTACAAGCTTTTTATACAAAGTGGAATGGGGAGTGCCACCTCTTGGGGAACACATCTAGGATCAACACATGATCCGCCAATTGTTTGGTCCTTGGCATGGAGACAAGACTTCTTCCTGATATGTGGCTCAAGCCACCAATTTCATCCTCCTTTTCGTATCAGTGACAGATGGATAGGTCTGAGAGTGCTCCTTTATTCTCCTGAAATTCTCTAGGTAAGAAGGCTACATTGTGGATGTTGCAGTGTTGTGCAGGACCCAGCAATGCACACAGGCCTAAATGTTGCTGGCGCTGCCCGCTGCCCCTACTTAAATTCAATCCAACATCATGGCTAAAATCTGCACGGTTGATTCGCAGATTAAGAATGCCTCCTAGTGACCCTACGTGAGCTACAGCTGAATAAGGGAATCTCAGTTTCACATGCTGAAGGTCCAGATTCCATACTGACATTGGCAGAAATGTCAACTGATAATGACCACTGACAGGAATGACAAATGCAGGGGAAGAATTGGGCTCTCTCTCTCTCTCTAAAATTCCGAGAGCTTTACTGCCAATCACTCTAGACAATATTGAGTCAAAAGTCTGAATCAGTATACAGAAATTTCTTACATTCTAAGCAATGTGCACAGAGGTTAGAGCAGAGTTCCCCAACATTTCTGGCTTTGCTGACTGGGAGGGGGAGGAGGAGAAGGGGATGGTTTGCACAAGCAGTGAGCAATTGCACACAGCTTCATTTGAGCAAGTGGGTGCACATGTGCCTACCGCTCAAGCAAATGGAGCACACATGCACCCACTCACCCACTGCTTGCGCAAGTGAAGATGCACACACTATTGCCAGCTGTTTCCACGGCCCAGTTGCAAATGCCTCATGGCCCACTAGTGGGTCGCAGCCCACAGATTGGGGATTCCTGGGTTAAAGGACATAACCAGAATGTACATCCTACAGGAACATGCTAACAGGCCTGATTCCATGATGTGTCTTGTATGTCACCTCTATGTTCCACAGATAAAGAGAATGCATTATTCTTAAGCTTTCTTAAGAATGCCTCCTTTCTATACTGCAAAATTATCCACCTCATAATATAAGCATTAGCGCTGTGTAGCATTTGAGATCAGAAAGAGGAAGTTCTTTGGAGCCTACCTAGTTGCACACATTGCCTCTGTCTACAATTTCTTAAGCCAAACACGTCTTACTTTAAGGAGTGACAGACTGTGGCCATATGCTCCAAAGCATATGTCTTCACATCTGAAGCACTGCAGAAACAATGTCTTGCTGAATAAAATTAAAGTCAATTTAATCTAAAACTCAATTCTCCATAGGAATCACCAAAAACCTTACATTATGTACAGGGCATCTGAACATTTCAATGGGGGCTTATCCTCCAAGATTTTTTAAACCACATTTTGCTATGCATTCGTTACCCAACAAATTGCATCTTGCACACTTCGAAGATTCTCATCATAATCACAACAGATCATCTAATGGAATAGCCTTTCGGAATTCCACTAACCTATTTTGATCCCATCAAAATGGCAGGCCGACATCGCCATTACCAGCCACTTGCTCACTGGATGAAATAGTCTTCAAAGCCTTCTCTGAAGTTTCAAATGCTTAGCTACTCTTGCATTCATTCCATGTTCCTTCATTTTCATACTTCATCTTCATGCTGAAGGGCCCGAGTGATTCCATTGCTGGGTAGCTGGACGTTTACACATTTCGTCCACACACTGCAGTTTCCCTGCTGGCCCAGGCTTTCTGATTTGAAAATGCCCCATCAGGATTTCCTTGGGAATTTATTTTTTAATCAATCAAATTTATATCGCACCCATCTCACAGGAAGCAACTCTGGGAGGCAACATTCATCAGATGAAATATACATATACAATAATCATTATTAAAAGTATGTTAAAAATCAATATTAAATATTATTACAATTAAAAATATATAAACTCCACCTCAACAGTGAAGTCATCTAATCATGTCTTGAGTTACCTGGGACTCCCAGGCCCAATGATATAATCAGGTGTTGAGGCATCTCCAGAGAATCAAATGGGATGGAGCTAAACTTATTTTATGATCCTTATGGAAGCTAAGGACACTGTAGAATAAAACAACTACTTTCAGCCTCTTTGGAAATGCTGGAATCTAATACTCAATTTTCAAATGTTGTCAAAATTGTCATGTCCCTTTATTTTTAAGGGGGAGGGGACCCATTTCTTGTCCATCAAACTGAAGGATAGTTGAAAAAAATGCATACTATCAGAGCCATCTCAGAAGAAAATAATCCATAATCTACTTTGAAATTTGTGTATGTTCAGACATATTGCCAATGGAACTGATCATGCTAATCCTAAGAAAATTGTTTTTCTTTCCAGTCAAATAATAAGTCATTAAACTGACTTTTACTGGCATTATTATTATGCCAATGGGTAACTAAAGAGGGGAGGGGGAAAAACTAATTTAAACTAACCTTAAAATATCATTTTTGTTAAGCTACCATAACTTCAATATACTTTAACTACTTAATTAAGCAATTAATTCAATACATATGGATCAGTTAATGTGCTTAAAATTGCCCTTGAATCGGCTGATCCTATGAACTAACATTCCACCGAATAATGAAAAAAAGTATTATTTTTGGACAGCGATTTTGTCCTTCTACTAGTACCTAAGGGTATAAGCATCCCTTCCCTGGCCATTTTGTAAACAATGGTTGTAACAAGAATCCAACGAAGTTTACATTGAATTCCCCTTGTCCTCTAAACTCAGAAAAAAGTAACCGTTCTCAAGTGGGCTTCCAGTAATTTTTTTCACTTTCAAACAGCAGTTTTCCTTGCATGCCTTGGCACAGCTTTTCATTTAAGCCTTTGCACGATACTCTGACTTTTGGTCAATTCAAAGGAGAATAAATCAGTTGAGAAACTATTACCTGTATTAAAAAAAAACAACAACACACACACACACACATGGGCAAATATGCATTTCCTTTCTATGTGAGTTATGGAATATAAAACAGTGAACAAAATGGAACAAATTAACAAATTCCTCTCACCTGTGCTCAGGAAATTTCTTCTGACTAACATCCGTGCATGCATCTTTTTTTGCTGCATAAGAGTTCAGGAGGTTGACCGTAATCACTTAGCAATAACAGGTTGCCAATGCTATTGTTGGGGCCATTTTGCCATCTTTTCTTTAGAGAACACAACGAAACGATCCTTAAAACACAGTATCAAAAGATACAGATCACCATAGTTTCACCAAACTGATCCCTGCTTGTATTAATATTTAATACAGTATTTAAAAAACCAAAGCTGTTAACATAGGCTTAAATAATAGCCTCAATGTTAGCTTCCCTGAATATTATACAGTACAGTAAAATATTGGTCAATATAATCAAACTGTTATTTAAGAGCCCACTGACATAATAATCAGAACAAGCAACGTTATACTGCTGTGACCTTTACACATTATTTCATTCTTTTTAGAAAAAAAACAACTAGGAGCAATTGTGCTAGCCATTGAACAGTTTTATATACCAGCACATACTCACAGTACATGCATCTAAATCAACATAAAGAATGCTGGATAAGCATGGCATTCTCTAAATGTGTGCAAATAATAGTGTACAGACTCCTTACTAGCACTGAGAATGTTACCTAGTTTGGGTTTGAAACATCTGCAAGAAAACAACCAAGCTCAGACTGTATTTTTCCTCTTTCGGCTATGAATTGCTTTTCCTTTTCCTGGTGGAAATGTGAAATTAGTTTATAAATAGCCATTTTAGCATATTTAGTAATAAATTAAAAATACTAAATTACTACTTGCCCAGCCCAATGAGAGGCAGAATTTGGAAAAAAATATATATTTAGAAGTTTAGAAACTGTCAAACCCCCCATAGTAACAGGTAATTTGTAAGAAAAGATGTTTTTGCATAATAAATACCTAGATGGATTCTTGTGCTGATTAAACAGTTCTCAGGTTAATGTAAAAGCAGACTTAATAATATAGTTATGATTCATGTTGGATGTTTTATCCTATTTTTTTTTCAATTTGGGAACTGTCCAGATGTGTAGGCTTCCATTTCTACAGCTCTCAGTAATGGCCATGCTGGCTGGAGAATTCTGAAAGATGGTGGCCACACATCTGGAGGTTGGCTGAGGTTGGGAAATGGAGGTTTTATTGGCATTAGCATAAAAATAGGAAGAACAAGAATCTTGGTTCAATGAAAACCAAATTCTATAAAAAGGAGGTATTTGAACACATAACCTAGGTTCATGGTGGATATGGATGTGATAATCTGTATTTGGGGGAAGGGACAGAGGGTGGACTCGACATCTCTGCTGATGAATTTGCCCATCCCTCTCATAAGTCCATCTGTCCGCTGATTCCTTCCTTTCCACCTGGAAGATGATATTTGTCAAGATCACTAATGCTGGAGAAGATGACCCATTCAGTGGCCCATTCAAAAAGAGAACACTGTAAAAACCTCCTGAAGAGGAAGCAAATAAAAGGTTCATACTGGCAAACTTTGTTTATGCTTGGTTTCAGCCATAGTTTGTAGATTAAATTACATATTGCATGTGTTGTAATATTATATTATGTTAAATTATACACCATAGCTTACATATTGTAACAGCTAATGTACACAAACAATTAAGATGAACCATAATAGTGCAATATTTGAAACTTGCTGGAATATGGAAAAAGATAAAGAGAACAAATTTTGATCTGTTGTGTATGGAAATTTCTTTCCTCTCTCTATTCCTTCTTTGCTTTACGGTAGATAATTCCAAATTGTGTACTTTATCACTGTTAATTCAGATAGCTGACACTAGTACAGGAAAAGGGTTTTATCATTTATAGCTCTCCCATGAGAAATTACTGCTAGAAGATTTTATAAATATACATAGTATACAGGATAAAAATAAACCGATATATATATATATATATAGAGAGAGAGAGAGAGACAGAGAGACAGAGAGAGAGAGATAAAGATGCAAATACAGAAACAGAATGGCAATAAGTAACATTCATTTTACATGGTTTCACTAGTGTGAAGAGAATGATGCGGATATACAAAATAGCCAAGATATGGTTCAAATTCAGGATTTAAGAACATTGATTTAGATGTTCATTTCAAAATAATTGGACCTTCAAAGATTCAATTTGATTTGATAAAAGACTCAACCTTAGGCATAATGGAAAAGCTTCAAAATGGCTACAGCAGTTTTATGTTTTGACATCTTAAGATATAAATATCAGCAACGATAGGCTCTTTAGGAAATATTCATAGTGCATAATTTCAGCAGAATAAATGTTTGAAGCATGTTTAAGTAATCCTTGATTTATGACTGTAATTGAGCCTGTCCACTACGGTCACAAACTGCGGTGGTCATTAAGCAAGGCGCCACATGATTGCCTCACTTAATGAGCCCCAGGCACCTGCAGGCCACATGGTACCATCCCAGAAGTGAGCAACATTTTCAGTGCGGCTACAATGAATGGGAAAGCAGGCCCAAGGCCTTGGCAAAGCTGGAAGTTAGGAGGAGATAGGTAGGAGGAGCCACTGCAACACCTCTGCAGACAAGCATAAGGGCAAATCCACCTAGATTTTGTTCACATGAACTGCAGTGGCCATGACTTCAAAACTGGGCCAAGAGTAGCTTTTGGGGGGCATCCATCATAACTTCAAATGGTTGCTAAGCAACCAATCATAGGTTGAGGACTACCTGTACTTTTCTACTTTTTAAGTAGATGTATCAGACTATGCCCCACTTATGATTTCTGTCCCACTTATGATGCCCCACTTATGATTTCTATTTCTTATGATAATGCCCCACTTACGATTTCTATTTCTTAAAAAGTTAAACTTGCCAAAAATAATTTAAAAAATAAGCTCTTATTGATGTTCAAAGAATCCATCCGTCTCAAGTCATGTGGTTTTTGAGGTTGAAAGCATGTGATGTGGTTCCATGGCAGGCTAAGTGTGGTCCATTAACAGTTAACATCTTTTGACAAGAACATGTTAAGAGATTCTTCTGGAAGGAAAACAAAAAAGCCTGATAAATAAGTGCATTTTGACTACTGTGTACGCATCACATTGTAATAAAAAGACATAATCTATGTTATGCAATACACAGCAGTCAAACAGCAAGTTCACTCTATTCACATTCTTCAAAAAAATCCACTCTGTGCAAAACAAAATAGAAGCAGACAAGTTTCAGAAAGAAAGTGATTGGGCGGGGGGGGGAGTGTAAGAGTGGAGATAATGAAAGAGGAAGCTGAACAATAACAACTGCAGACAGAACTAACAGTCAGAGAAATAGACTGATAATTAAATACTGGTAACGCTAAAACAGTACAGAACAAGATGTAACGAGTCGCGGAATATATTTTTCTTTCTCTGTGTTCGATAATACAGGAAAATTTTAGAACGAGCTTCGAAAGGGTTCATACCACCCTAACCGAGATGCTATTTCCCCATAAGAATCATCTGACAAGGAAGGAAACACAGGAAGAAATAGACATCGTAAAACTGGAAGGCATCAATCAGGCCTCTGAGTCCAACCCTGCACTCTATCTTACCACCTATCCACACTGTCTGGTTGCCTGGTGACCTCACTCCGCCTTCCTCTGCCCAGGTGTGAGAATGTCCTTGGTTCTCAAGAGAAAGTATTTTGTTTTGGCTACAAAATCCCAGCTATCTAAACACCCCCCCTCCCGCTCCTTCATCTCCAGTGTGGCAACACTGAAGTGTCCAAGATGGCTTTGGTCAGGTCAGCTTCAGGGTTGATACACGAGAGATGACTCTTCAACCTCAGACTGAACCCTTCAAAAAAAAAAAAAAAGCTCATTTCCCCTCCCCTCCCCTTTCTTCCTCAGTAACTGCTTCTGATAACTATGCATATGCTATGGCTAAAAGTCTTCTTAACACTTCACCAGAATTTGCTTTTTTGTAACTAAAAATATAATTCTATATCAGACTCTTGGAAGCAGTGGATATTAGATTTTGGCCTCCTTCAGTGTAGCAGCTTTTTTAATTATTTGCAAAGTCTACTTCTACATCGCCATTTCCTTTCTGAAAGCTGAATACACCCAGTTCCCTCCATTTCTCCTTGGAAGATTATTTTCCACCATCCTTGATAACTTTTACTGCCTTTCTTTGCACATTTTCTAGTTTCATCAGATTAAAAGTCTCAGAAATACCCCAAAACAATTCTTCAGTCTCTTCTCTTCACCAAAATCTGGAGAATGTTACCAAGGACTGTTAAGAGATTCATCTATTAATTTACATGATTAAATGTTAACATCTTAATTTTAAAAAAAACCCAAGCATTTAAAAAAATTATGGATAACTTTTTCCAATCACTTCAATAGCTCCGGGCTGAAGAAATTTAACTAGTAGGTCCATCTTGCATTGGGCAAGAAACAAGTATGTGAAATAAAACAAAATCACATTTCAGCTCTTTCCCATGTTCCCAAAGGCCTTGACAAATTATGGAAATCTTTATGCAAAGCAAATTAAATGACAGTTTAACTCTCACAAGTAGGTGTGTATGTGACAATATGAATGATTACTGTTTACATCTCATTTATTTCTGGAAGGAAAATTACAAAATGATATAATCAGTTCTAAGCAGAGGTATGATTTATCTCTAGTGTATATCTGTTAAGAAGAAACTGCTTTTTTCCTTTAGATATTCTTGTAGTATTAACTTAAAATTAATATAAAACAAAATATATTATTAACTCATAAACATAAAGAAAACTATTTATCTCATAATTTTGGATGACTGATCAGTAAGATTGTCTTATAAAATCTTTCCCAGATATTTGCTTCATACTATATATTATCACAGCAGCCTGGTACACACTAACAACTAGAGAAAACATAATGTCTGGTCCCTGCTGACTATATTTCAGTACTTTGTGTTTGTTTATTATACCTTTCTTCATCCTGCTGTGCTAGGCAAGAATTCTGTGGATAGAGTTGCAGCAAATCTGAAGGTCATTAGATTGCAGAACTGTTGGTTATGATATACTTGTACAAATGGAGCAATTATGGGGAATATATCTGCCCTATTCTGCATCATTATACTTCCCAATTAGAAGGACAAGACTGCTCACTCAAGTCAAGATTCATTCTTCGTGTTAGAATCCAGATAATTTTCTTGGTAGCTTTGTAAAATTGGTTTGCCCTTGGCTTCTTCAACATCACAGGCTAGTCTGCTGCCTTGGACTTCCCAAGCAATTCCTTATCAAGTTTAACCAGGACTAATCTCTTGAAAATCAGTCATGTTTGGCCTAATGTACTGTACACTAAAGTATATATTCAGGACTATCCTTTCACCAGGGATGTGCTGAATAAAACATAGATATAATAGCAATAGCACTTAGACTTATATATCACTTCATAGTGCTTTTACAGCCCTCTCTAAGCGGTTTACAGAGTCAGCATATTCTCCTCAACAATCTGGATCCTCATTTTAAAGATCTCGGAAGGATGGAAGGCTGGGTCAACCTTGAGCTGGTCAGGATCGAACTCCAGGTGGGCAGAGTTAGACTGCAATACTGCATTGTAACCACTGCACCACCACGGATATTATGATCTTCAAGTGCATACTCCCCTAATCTTTGCAACCTACATATCTATTGAGGCCTATTTTATTTTCCATTCCTAAATTAGAGGCAGATTGCAGGAGGAAGTCTCTCCAAGAATGCATCGCCATTAGGCAGCTTCAAACACTGCAACACAACTTAAAAATCAAGTGTTTCTTTTTATAATAAACAGCATTACTGCTTGAACTGAGGCCTGTAGATGTAGTCATGCAATTTTCTCCAATTCTCTAAAGAAAAGCCAGGCATCTCTATTGGTAAAGTACATGTTTTGTAACTATGTCAAAAGCAATCTTCTGAAATAGGCTGGAGAAGTCTAGCAAGAATTGTGTGAGTCACACTTGCTGCCCTGTACCTTCTTCCCAGGTAAAGGGTTTGTTCAGCAGGAATTGGGGAAGGCAGGAAGTGTAGCAGCCAGGGCATGAATCTAGTGCATTTTAAGAGCATCTGAACCTCATTCAAAATGGGAAAAACTTTTCATAAGTAGCATTCCCCCCCCCCCCAATTTTTCCCTTTGCAGATCCCGTTATACCTAACTTTTCTAACTTCACTTTTTAAATTGTATCCACTGGGAAAGTGAGTTATTCTTCTCAGATACCACCGAGAAGCTTCCCCTAATTTTTGCTCAATATCTTCTTGCTTGCTTTTGTTTTATAATCCTCATTGCCCACTTGTAACCGTAATGCTCTTCCCTTTCAGACTAAAACCCAACCATTTTATAGCCATCTTGGGAAAGATCCAGAGCTTTGTAGTTCTGTGGGCAGATTTCACTGCAATAAACAGAGATTGTACGCAGATGCTTATGATGAGAGATTTGGTTGAGAAACCTCGCCAACGATGCAAGATTGGAAAACCAGAATGGGAGAGTATGCAGCAATAGAGAAATTGACTGTATATTCACAACAACATCCAAACCAAATTCAAGAAAGAATGGCTCCCTTACTTAACAAGGCCAGCTAAGATATTAGTATACGGCACTTGAAGAACAGGAGAGCGCACTATCTAATGCTCCTTTTTACACTGCATTTTAATGCACTATATTTTACTTCTTGCATCTCTTTTTTTGACCTCCTGCTTTTTCGCGATGCTTATGCAATAATATAAATAAGAGCCTAACTCAGGTGCTGACCTTTAGTTGACAAGATTTTTGTGCACAGGCTTTTAGCAATAAATCAGCTTAATTTAACCTTCACATGTGGACCAGATCGTTCCTGCCTTCTATCATTTTCAGGTGAACAAAACACATTCTGATCTATCATTTTTTGCTTATTAATCAGTGTATTATTAAATCAGTGGTTTTGTATCTATGAAACCCCATTGGGTTTTATAGCATTGCTTTATAATAAGGACTTTGAACAGTTTTATGTATTTATTTTTGTCATATCTCTATCTCTATCTCTATCTCTATCTCTATCTCTATCTCTCTATCTCTCTATCTCTCTATCTCTCTATCTCTCTATCTATCTATCTATCTATCTATCTATCTATCTATCTATCTATCTATCTATAGATATATATATCTCAAGATAGTGTACATACACTCCCTCTTCCTGTTTTCTTCATAAAGCAATTCTTTTTATTAAGACACCTTAGAGAAAAAGTGCCTTCATAATTAATTAGGCTTCTTTTCTCCCACACATATATATTTATTTTCCTCCCTTTATCCTTGGTTTAGCTATCAGTTCTGAGCTGAGATTCAGTTCTCATTATCTTCTGCAGTTAACTCAGAAGATCTTTTTAACATCCTGTCCTCATGATGTTTTATTTATTTATGCCGCAATACGTTTATGCTGCCTGCTCATCAAAACTCTCTAGACTTTCTACTTTTTAGATATTTTAACTTTTGTTAAATTTGCTTCATTTATATATATGTTTCTTTCTCTATCATCTGTCTATCTCTAAGCCAACAATACAATGGAGGCTTTAATATTAACTACGGTAATTGGCTTAAGATCAAAACCAATATTTTGATGTAAGTTGCAGCAGTTCTTTTGTAATGCCATATTTAACTTTTGATGAGAAAGCCCAATAATTTCATGCTTGTAATATTGACATCCTAAATTGTATTTAGTATTGAAAGGTTTTTTTTTTAAAAAAATCCTCTATTTTTAATACTTCAAGCTAAGGAGTAGAATTATTTAAAAAAAAAACCCCTAAATAAATAGAATGTTAATAATCTCTAATCATATTGTATCAACATCACTGTACAGAACGAGCATCTTTATAACAATATAATGAAAACTAGAAAAAGATATCTAGACAATTCACAACAGCATAAATATATTCAGCTTATTAAATTAGCAAACATTAAAATCAACCCAAGCAGCATTCAAAATAAAATGGTTACGCAATTTAAATGTTTATTGCAGAAATCCAGTCTTGAGGTAATGACGGTATAAATTACTGTCTCTTGCTCCAAAAAGCTCCACCTGACCCTGGGCAAAGACGTCTCTGACTGTCTGATGATCCAGTTAAAGCCCTGAGTTCAAAATCAACCCAAGTCATGAATCTGCTTCTTCCACAGCCCCCCACCTCCCTACAACCTCTCTCATGATTTGTGTCCAAACAGCAACTGCAATGCAACTTCGACTTGTTTTACCCCATCCAGGCCTTATGGCGTCCAGATATCAAGAAAGAATCTTTTGCTGTCTCTTTTGCCTATTTCGGGGTAGATATGCATACTAAAGGTATATCTCGCCCAAAACTGACGAATACACTCCATCAGTAGTTTCATACTCAAATACCAAAGGAGAGGGAGGGGAATTCTATGGCCCCCATGCACATACAGAAAAGATTTATTTATTTAGCGTATGGCACGTTGTTAGGCAGAGATCACCGAGCTGGCTGGCTGGCTGCCTCTGTGAAAGGAATTTTTTCAGGCGGTGTTATCTGTTTACCCGCGGGACGCCTGAATGGCAGTAGGCACTTGGGGTAGGCTCCTTTCTTGTCCCTGCACGACGGTTTATTCGCTAACCGGAATCGAACCACTGAGCTGCTGACCTCAGCGGTGCGCGAGCCCGGCATCTTACCAAGTGAGCCGTTGCGGTTCCTACCCTAGAAAATAACCTTGATAGAAAGATATAGGAATTGTTGCCTAGGCAAAAGGAGCTGAAACATTTTTTAAGCCCTGAGAAACAATATTTGGAAGGGCTCAGGCAGATGTCACTCTGATTCACTGAGGTATAAGAAAGGACAGAGGTACAGCACAATCAGACCTACAAAATTCTGTTATTATAGCCAATCTCGTGTAGTTCTAGTGTTCCTATGCAATTGATTTTCTGATTCGGCCTACCTTGCAGGGCTGACACCATGTTTAACCATCATGGACTCCATCGCTTATTCTCCCCACACATGCACCCCATTTCTTACTGGAACTGCTGATTCAGGAGGAGCAACGCCCCATCTTCCAAATCTTGCAGGCAGCCTAAAGGGATATCACTACTGTAGTTGATGATTCCAAATACTGCTGAGGGAATCTAATTTTTACAGAGGTCAATCACCAGAGTGATAGACATTGTTTACATGCCGTGTCCGGGTCTAAATCCTCAGTGAAAGGATCTAGATATTCCAATTTATTCAGGGTCCTTTGCAACTGCAGTCTCGCCACCTGCCCTGGAATTTTTCCTAAAAAGTGAGTGTTTGAGACTTGGCAGAAATTTTCCAACATTGTTGGGTTGAAAGGTAACCTCATCAGATGAGGTGTTTCTATCTCAGGGCAGAAAGGAGTAGCTCTTCCCTTAGAGGTACCAATTCCCTCTAAATCCCAGCCATTCCTTGCATTATGGCAGCAGTTGTGGCAGAGATCCAATACAATGCAAGTGGACAAATTCATGCTGCAAGAAAACCCTATCCATTTCTCAAAGCCCACAAGATTGAAAGAGTTCTAATTTTCACTCAGGTTATGAAGTAACATAGACAAAGGGGGGGGGGGGGAATGCAACTGTGTCAATACAATCAAAAGAAGAAATTAATATAGAAAAATAACTCAAATAATCTAAAACTGCTGGGTGGAATACACACTCTCCCTCCCTACCTCTCTCTTTCCCTCTCCTTCTTTGTAAAATAAATTTTGTGTCTTCTCGTTTTTTAATCTGCATCTTCAGGGTTTAAAGTGTTAGACCAAGATTGAGTAAACCCAGCTGAACCTCTTTAGTCAACCTCATAGTAGAGTCATTTACGGTAAGTCTGCTTCTGTCCTAAATCATTAAATCAACTGATGTGTAAACCTTGCTCTATCTCACAGGAATCTTTTGTAAACACAGAAAAGCAGATGGAACTATCCATGCTATCAATAGTTCCTATAGCTTCTATTTAAGCTGCGAGAGGACTTAAATTTTTTTGGTTGTCTATACTCACAACACTGGCTTCTTGCAGAGAAAAAGTTATACATTTTCTCGGTGGGATATTTCTCTCCAGTAGAGAGAAGTCAATAGATTGAGAAGATACAATACAGCAATGTGTACAGAAATAGATCTCTAACAGAATGATCCTGATGAGTGTGGAAAAAACTCCTTTCCAACCTAATATACCATATCAGAAAGACTAAGAACAAACATATTTGCTTAGTGCCCCTTCACTATTTTTCTGCGAGATCATCAGATTTGCAGTACCCGTGTACCAAAGTTAATGATGGCTCGACAGTTAAGGGTCTTCCATCAATCTAAAAGTTTTAGATCTGATTTGCATCTCATCATGTATCATAAGCATAACATAGTGCAATACCAGGGTATAAATGCTATAGACAAAGAAAGAGTGAATAAGATTGGATTTAACTCATGAAATGAATAAAGATGAAAAAGAAGCTGTGAAATAAGAATGTGCCTCCCTCATTTTAAACTCAGATAACAGTTGCTAGAAAGTAGACTGGTGAAACAGAAAGCTACTCTTTTGGAAGGACTAAAGAAACATTTCACTGAGATCTTAAAACTCTCTTTGGGTGGAGAGGAGTCTTCATGACAAATTCTCTAATTAATAAAGAAAAGGTTCCTTAGCTTGTGCTTTTCTATAAGTTAGAAAACAACTCACTTGTCAGTTTGTGAGAGTGGCACATTACCCTGGCAAATGAAAAAGGCTACATGAGAAATGAAATAAAATTACAGTGTCATTATGGGCATCTTTATTTTTAAGTTGGGTTTTAAATGGTTCAACTAGAAAACATAATGAGAGAATTGTTTTAGTGTTATAAGTGACATGTCATCTCTAGAACTGTGATCAACAATTAAAAGTGTGGATTTTCATCCACTGTGTTTCATGTACAGAGAAATACCATCTCCTAGAACAATCTGCCAACATGCTGACCGAGTACTGGACATGTCAATGTCATAAATTAGCAGGTTATTGCCAATTATGAATCACTATGTCTCCCTCCAAACCAAGCTATCTGTTAGAAGTGCACACTTTCTGCAATGTTTTGTTAGCAATACGATTATTTATTGTATTCTTTTCTATTATAACATAGCAACTAGGTGTCCCACCTACCTTAGGTCTCTGGCCAGCATACACAAAATGCAAAATACTTTACAAGACATAATAAAATGCTATTGAGTGCATAGAAAGAAAATCTAGTGTCTAATTCAAGGAATTCTGCCCAGACACTAAAGGCTCAGGAAGCAGACTCTATTTCTTATTGGAAACATTAAGATGATCACAGCTTGCTTTGAACGAAGTGAATTGCAATTCATAAAAGCTTACGTCTTTTCATAAAATTTCATAAAGTGTATGCCTTTAAAAAGGGGGCACTATGAATACCTTTTGATTTTTAGGATTCCCAAGGGACACATTTCCTCTGGGCTAGTAAGTACAATATTATGTTCTACATTCTTCTACGGAAAAATAAAGCTACAATTCGGTCTTGCGGGCTGCAGTTGGGATTAGCACTGGGGAGTGATTACCAGAGTTAAAGTTTGGTACAAAAAGAATCTATAGGAGGGTTAATTTGTTGAGGAAATAGAAAATGAGGAGAGTAATTAGAAAGGGGGCAGGGGGAAGGGGAAGGGGAAGGAAAAATTTTAAAAAAATAATCAGAGGGGAGACCAATAGGTTGTTTGAGACCAGTAGGAGAAGAGATAAATTGAAGATTAAGGATCCAAAAAGTTAATGGCAGGTGGGACTGCAATTTAGGGAAGAAGAGCCAGAAGGGAAAGAAACAAGAGCAAAGGTTGAAAACAGGAAGAAGAAGGAAAGTCATGAAACATAAATGGAACAGCGTCAAAAAGGCTGGGTGCAGTACAGAGCCCCAAGCAAGGATCTAGACCAGTGACGGTGAGCCATCTCCAAAATTTAGAAAACGCCTAACCTGACTCTGCTCACATGTCACAAACACACACACACACACACACCGAGCAAAAAGCAAACAACTCTCTATCTCCCTCCCCGACATCTAGGGCACCTTGAATAGTGGCATTCTGTGGCAGTGCCAAGTTGAGCCCGAAATAGAGTCCTGGGCTTCAAAGTCAGC
Organism: Oxyrhabdium leporinum; assembly: GCA_032468155.1. Lineage (NCBI taxonomy): Eukaryota > Metazoa > Chordata > Lepidosauria > Squamata > Cyclocoridae > Oxyrhabdium > Oxyrhabdium leporinum. The sequence goes on from JANHFL010004194.1 coordinate 278,880, forward strand.
CCTAGTGCCACCCACTGCCAAAGCTCACCTTGTTTCATTCCCCAAAATACATGAGTTTTGGGGAATGGTACCATTGCCTTCGCCACCCCTGCCTCCCCAGAATGTGCTACATGCTGCTTACCTTCAGGTGGTATTCTGTGCACGATGCCCCGCAGCCTACCTGAGTGGCACGAGGCCTTCGTTCTTGAAGCGGATTCGGAGACTGCTCTTTCACAGCTCTGCAGCCTCCAAAAATTGCACAAATCACACACACACACCCTTCTCACGTGATTTTCTGTGACTCCAGAGGCTATGCAAAAGCACGGTCCTCTTGCATGACTCTGAGAGTTACGAGAACCTGCAAGAATCATCCCGTTCTCAGGCGGCCTCCACAGTCTCCAAAAATCACACAAGAACAGGGTGTACTTTCAGGAATAGTTGTTGTCAGCTGTTGGCAAATGCTGTATGTCACCCAAAACATTGCGGCATGTCACTTTTGACACGTGCATCACATGTTTGCCATCACTGATCTAGGCAGAACGGTGAACAGGTGTCATGGTCAAGAAGAAGTTGATAGAAAAAAAGAAGCCACTGTAAATTTGAGTAACATTAATATAACTGTTATAGTTGACAAAATGTGGATTTTCTTTTTCTTTTTTTTTATAACTGGATTACAACTTGAAGGGTGGGTCCATAAATTGATCCATCAGAGTCCATCATCTGAGTGAAGGCAACACTTGCCACCAAATTTATTTAAAAAGGAATTTAAATTTATTTAAAAAGCAACATGCACCCAAACTGGGAAGAGTTCTTCACGGATGTTGCAAAACTCAGAGCTTAGGCCCAGGCTGACACCAGTTTAATAAGGCTGCTACATTTGCTTGTCATATTTGCCTTTATATCCATCTAAAACCTGTGAGTATCTATGTCCTCATGCACATGCATGCTTACGTTTGTCTGTATTATGCCTAGATTCGTGACAAAATAATAGAGGTGCACCTCTAGAGGAGTAGGCTTACGCTCAGTGTAAATTAATTAGGTGTGAGAAATGTTAAATGACCCATACAGACAAAAAGTTTTTAAGGAAGCTAACTCATCAGTTAGTGGGAAAAGTTAATTGCTTTTCATTATTTCTCTTGTAATTTTGTGTTTCTCCTGGCTATTTTGTACTAACATCCAAGGTGCTAATTTTTTTTAAAAAAAAGCTATATTTGTTATGCAGCTCAATCAGCAAGGATATTTTTTTCAACTTCAGAACTGCAACAGCACTTGAGAATTGAAGCTAAATTCCTAGTTAATTATTTGTACTGCTGAACAAGACACTGATCATCACATAACTGCTTCTTGCCTTTTTGCCTGGAAGATATTTCTGGATATTCTTAAAGACTGGATTGTAGTCTTAAATTTTCAAATGGCCATCAGCAACAGAAGTAGTTCAGATCTCAAAAAACAACACTGTTATCCTAAGCGAAAATAATATCTACCTGGAGTCAGGCACCATACAAGTTCAGTAAATTATTATTAAATTATTATTATTCCCTCCCATGGATGCCATCTGCCCAAGTCTTCTGACTTTCACATATGGTAGATTATGAGTCGAAAGAACAAGATAACTGGAGATTGTAGTCCAGAACACTGAGAGATCACTGCTTAGAAATTCAATTATTCTAACACACACACACACACACACACATTATTTGAAGGACTATTTTCCAAGTTGCATCAAGGGTCTCCTCTCCTAAGGAGGGTCCATTTAGTGGGACCAAGAAGGAGGTCCTTCTCTGTGGTAGCTCCCTCCCTGTAGAACATCATCCTTGCAGAGATAATATTGGCCCCTGTCTTGATACTCTCAGAAATCCCCAAAAACGTGGTTTTGCCAGTGGGGATTGCCAGGGTTATACTGTATAAAAAAACCCATCAAGCAGTTAGTTTGATTGTTGTTGCCAGGGAGGTGGAGGTGTATTGAAGTTTGTATTGGAGTTTGATTTATGTAAGCTGCCTGGAGTCACCAGGAGTGAGTTGAGTGGCCATATATATTTTCTAAATAAATAAATACCAGGCAAAGCATAGTCAAGGAAAGAAAAAAGCAATGAAGTGTGCTAAATAAGATTGAAAATGGGATAAGGAAGTGACCCTCCCATCCCCTATATGTTTGGACCGCCATAGAATCAACAGATATAAGAATGCACTGTCTAATGAATTCATGGACCACACACTCATTTGGAGCAGGATTAGCTACAAACAATGAATGCGGAACTAATTTTCCTTCCCTCCAAATTTATCATACATAATAGTTTTTTCTCCCTTCATTTGCCATGGTCCATATTTGATGCTTAGTTCTACAGTTAGAATATGATTGGAGAGCTAAGTGTGAAAATATACTGATCAGAAATTAATGGAGATGACACCCACCCACCAGAGGTGGGCTTCACATAATTTAATAACCAGTCCACCTAGTGTAGAACTGAAAATGTGAGCGTGCGGCTTCCATGCGTGGCTTCCGCAGCTTTCCGTGGCTTCAGCACACGGCTTCTGTGCTTGCGCATGGCTTCAAACACATGGTGATTTCATGCACACGGATTCCAACACACCTTCTCAGGCATCTGTGGTGAGTAGAATGGGCGAGGCATAGAAATCAGCTGGGCTACATGGGCGGGGTGAGTAAGCCAGAAAGTGAGATATTAGGATGGGATTGCACCGGGGGCGGATGGCGGGCCCAGCCGGTGGTTGGAACTACCGGTACAGGCAAACTGGTCCGAACCAGCAGCAGCCCACCTCTGCCACCCACCCATTTAAGGAGAGAGGATAAAATGAGAAAGGAAGGGACACAGGGCTCTTGCATTCATAAAGAGGATGTAAATTATGCTTTTGGTTCTCTGATTTCTTAATTCCATAGAGTGTTTTCTTTCGGCTTTCTCCTCTTCTTTTTTTTTCTTTCTGACTTCCAAAATACGTTCGTTTTATGTTTTCTCTGCTTCAATGAAGCCGTAAGAACTTTAAGTCATAAGTTAAAAGCAGTCATACTAAATTCACATGCACTGTCTTAAGTAACAGGAAAATTTACCATCGCTTTCATTTTAAGATAATATTAGCACAATTATTTCAACCACATAAAGTATGAAGGGGAGTGGGAAGCGTCTGGACCATGTAAGATACTGAATGGTAGACCAAGCTTTTCATTTTAAGTATGAAAAAAGAGAGGAAGCTATTGAAATAGAAATACTTAATTAAGTTTAACCAAAGCTTGAAAAGTAATGCTAAAATGCAATTCAGTCTATAATGTACCTCATGGAGATGTTGTGAATGGGTTTGGGGGGGGGGGAAACCAGGAAAAAAACATACAAAAATTGCTTAACACACAGTCCTTTTATTCAATAAAACTATAGGATTACTTCAAAAAAGTCCCACCTAGTTTCCCTCACAATATAGCTGGGTCCCCGAATTATATCTAGCAAGAGACTGGAGGATGGAGAATTCATTTCCAATCAGTGCCCGAAATTCAGTTTTAGCTGTCTCCAAATCACAACATTGCAGTGTTAACAGAAGATGCTGCTATGCCTTTCTTACCTCCTGGATCTTTTTTTCTTAATTGTTCCCATTATTTTTTGCTTCCTCTTTCAGATTTATTTGCATCGCTTATCTGTAGGAGAAGAAGAGGCAGAGCTTGGGGGCAGAGTTAAGAGAGGAACCAGCCTAGAATTATTATGTTCCCAGAAGTCCAAACCCTCTCTCCCCACCTCCTTGAATTCCATGTTATCAAGCACCATTTTAGTTGACTAGGTTCATGTGTCTAGGCATGAGCAATAAATCATCTTAACTGGAACTTAATGTGTGGTCCTGATTCTTGGTGCCTACTTCAGAGCAAGGTTGTATTATCTCCATAATAGGCCCTATAAAGTTTCCTCATAGCACCTTCTCAACTTAATGCTGTATATTTTTGCCTAGACAAATCATGACCTAAGGGACCCTCCCACTTTTGAACATAGGAACCTATGAACTTTATCTAACAGAATTAAATTCCTCTTAATGCTTTAGCTATCTATATGGTCTCATTCATAATATTGTGCTCCAGGCCCCAAATCTACTCCAGATCATTGTGTGCAGTGCAGAGTTTTGATGAAGAATCTGGGCTGATCATGATTTCTCTACTCAGATATCTGAGACTCCCAGTCACATAGAACAGGAATAGGAAACCCGGAACCCTTCCTAACTTCCTAAGTGCCAATTCACAGATCTCCAGTCAGTATAGCCAAAGGAGAGGGAGGCTGAACTAGAACTGAAGGTAGTGTTCTCTGCCTTGGTGCAGGGAAACTTCCAGTAATCCAAAAGAAATCCAAAAACTTCCAAAAAAGATGTGATCATGGTGAAACAAGCCAGATAGTGGGTTATCCTCTCTACAGATACATAAGTGACAGCTGTCAGTCACAGTGCAGTCCTTTCTTCAGATCAGTTCATAATGTTGTTGGCTTGGTCATCTGGATTGCTATGTATGGTCTAGAACATTTAACCAAGAAACATTATTGTTCAATGATGGCTGGCAATCTCTCTCTCTCTCTCACTCTCTCTCTCTCTCTCTCTCTCTCTCTTCACAATGATCACTAGAATCTGCAAATGTAATAGGAGTGAGAAGAGTCAGGGAAACAAGATCACAGTTGTAGGTAGAATAAGTAGGAGAGTGAGAGAAGAGGAATAAAGGGAGGAAGCCATTGTCTGAATGTGAAATCTCCTAGGATACAGGGGTTGCTTCTGATATGTCTTCCAATTCCAATTTAATTCTGCAGTTTTCCGTATAATAAATCTCATTGTACCAGCATCAGATGAGAGCTGTTTAATATGGCACTTCATAAGAGAAATGGCCAAAGCGTGCTTTTAAAAAGTACATTGATTTCAGTGCTTTATTACCTGGAAGATGCTTGTTCAAGTATTAAGTTAAAAGACAGCACAATTAAATTCACTTCATTGCTTCAAGCTGCAAAACTTTAATGTTCTAACCTGTTTAATGACTTAAGAGTTCAATTAGGAGATTCATCTCTTTAAGAAACTTTTTTTTTAAAGAAACCTCCAATATATTATTTCCTCAAAAGAAAAGTTGAAAGAAGTTGAAATACTGGGAAATGGAATAGTGTGACAGAAAGGAAGCAGGAAAGGATGCATTGTTTTAAACACAAATTGGCAAAGTTTGCACTTGGTGAATGAATATACAGCTAGTCAGATTTATCCCCGGTGGGAGACTCTGATTAATGATATAGTTTAAAATTAATTGCAAATAAAACATTCCCATATTGTGTTTAGCATCAGGATATCAGGTAAATGACAGGTCTTGATACTATGCCAGTCTTTTTAAAATAATTATTATTTGCTGTCTAACTCAAATGCCACCCAATTTCCAAGATGGTTATTAATTGCATCTGGTTTCCCCATTGATTTTGCTTGTCAAAAGTTCTCAAAAAGTGATCACATGAACTGTCATAAATATGAGTCAGTTGCCAAGCATCTGAGTTTTGATCACGTGACCATGGGGATGTGGCAACGTCATAAGAGTGAAAAATGGTCGTAAGACCCTTTTTTTCAGTGCCTTTGTAACTTCTAACAGTCACTAAATGAACTGTTGTTGTAAATCATGAACTCCCTGTATCTTTAAAGATTAAAAATGACCCGTTCCACAAAATGCTTTTTAGGGCCTTCTATTCTGGTGTAGCGATCAAGGCACCTGGCTCAAAACTGGAAGACTGTGGATTCTAGTTCCTCCTTAGCCACAAAGCCTGCTGGGTGACTTTGGGCCAGTCCCTTTCCCTCAACCCTAGGAAGGAGACAAGGGCAAACCACTTGTGAAAAATCTGGCCAAGAAAACTGCAAAAACGTATCCAAGCAGTCTCCGAGAATCAGACATGAATCAATGGAAGAGAAAATCAAAACCAAAACAAATGCTTACTGAGGCATCAATGGGCACTGCCACTTTCTGAGACCCCCTGCCAATCTCCAGTGTACATGTTAGAGCCCAGAGGCATATTTCCCAGGACTGTGAAATATTTGAGGATAGCTATGAGACTGCACTTCATGCCCAAGTAAACTGACACACTGAAGACAACCATTATGGATACCATAATGGGTATCCAGCATTACCAGAGCATTACTTTTCTAAAGTGTCACCTTGCAATGACAGTTACATTTGGAAATATTCCTGTGATTACATGTTAGAAAAGAAATTCTACATTACAGTAGGTGAAGCTGAGTCACACCAAAATATTACATAACTATTTTGGGATTCCCTCTCCTCCTCCCCCTGCTTGAGGATTTCATGTGCAAAACAAGTGCAGCCTTTTTTAGTTCTTAACCAGTTGCAGGCTTAATATTGGAAGAATCTCTTTAAGGCTTAGCCTTAACCCATGGATTGTCAACAAATTAGGCCATGAGGACAAGCAGATGTTTAGGGCTTAATACTGGACTTATTTATATATATTGAATGTGGAATTATTTTCTTATGGCTGTTTCAGCTGAGTCTTTATTCTGACCATTTCTTGACAAGTCTGCAGCGCAATACTTAACGACTTGCCATAAATTTAATGGTTCTTTGCAAATGGAACCGAGAAGGCTGTTCACTTCCCTATCAGTTATGCTACACAAACCTGGGCTCCCACCCTTCTAATAAGAACCATCATTTTAGGAAATATCTATAATGTTCTGCCCAAAAGTGCACATATACCATGTACTGTTGCATTTATAGAACTGTAAGAAATCCCCATCTTTTTCCTTAAATTTCTCCCACAGGAAGAAGGGTTGGAAAAACTAATTACAGGGAGCTCTCAACAGTTCAATTGGTGGCTGTTCAAAGTTACAACGGCCCTGAAAACAGCGACTTATGACCGATTTTCATACTTACGACTTCTGCAGGATTCCTAAGGTTACGTCATTGAAGTCCAGACTCTTGGCAACTGACTCGGTTGCAGTGTCACGGGGTCATGTGATTACTTTTTGTGATCTTCTGACAAGCGCAGTCAACGGGGAAGCCAGATTCACTTAGCAAACTTGTTACCAACTTAACAGCTGCAGTGATTCATTTAACAACTATAGAAAGAAAGGTGGTAAAATGGGACAAAACTCACTTAACTGTCCCGCATCTCAACAGAAATGTTGGGCTCCATTGTGATTGTGAATTGAGGAGTCCTTCTGCAAGTCAATCTACTAAATAATGTATCATAGCCTTTAATGGACCATTTTTAAAAAGAGCAATCTTATTTTTCATGGTATTTTTTTCTATACTTTTTTTTTTACTTATTCTCTTAATTAACCTAAACTGAAATACATTTCTGGACCAATAGAAAGCCATTTCTTTTCAGCAGTCTGTGTTTATTAAGTGAATTATCCATTTCAATCAAACAGAGCCTCTAATTTAAAAACTCTTGCCAGCATAAAGTGTAATCATAAAAGGCTTCTCAGTGAGCAGCCCTGATGGAATGCAATCTGTAAGATGCCATTCTGGAAGTTAACAAACTCTTCCTTCCTCTTCATTTCTCTCTTCTCTCAAAACTATCCTGATACTTTGAGATTCAGAGCGACTGTATTTCTATTTTAAAACTAAGTTTTGAAAAAAAACAAAACAAAACAGGAAAATAAAATGTTGCAGCGTTGTATTCAAAGGGTTGAAAAATACATGGTACAAAATGAGAGCTCTTCGGTATGGAACCCCAAATCTCTTCTAGACCAGCATCAAATAATGGCTTGCTATATGTCTACAGGAAGCCAAGCCTCTTCATATGGCTATGTCTCAGCAAATGGTCTTATTTATTCCTTTTATTCAATTTACATGGCTCCCCATTGGTCAGCATCTCTGGGTGTCTAGCAGTGTTAACAGAAGACTTAAAGAGATGTGAGTAGTAAGAATTCTGTAAAGAAAGGTGACACAAAAAATATACACCACATATCTTCAATAATTATTTCTTAGTGGTTACACATTGCCTCAAAAGATACTGTTGGCAACTTTTTTCCACTCTCCCTATCAACTCACTACAATGGTGTATGGTTCTTCATAATAATTGCTTATTTAAAAAGCATAAGGGGAAATACAGCATTTTAAAAGTCTCCCAGTAGAAAAGGTGCTCTTAGAGCCTATTCATACGAAATTTGCCAGTAGTTATTCCTTTAGAAGTGTCATCCAGCTGAACCAAGAAAGGAAAACAGTAGCCTTTTTAAAAATCTGCATTAGCAGAGGGACTTTATCTGTCAGGATTCGTGGTACATTTCATGCTTTCAGAACAGATAATTTCTGAAATTAGCAAACTTGGATAATGGGAAAACAACCTATAGCTATGTATTGATTTCCAGCGATGTAGCTAATGGGAGTTGTGGAGATCCGTATTTCCAAAATCAGGATTCAGATTCAGGGACACACTAATTACCATTATTATTATATTTTTTTTACATTTGAACAGCCACAATGGATCATAAACTACATAATTCTTCTAGCATAGTGTGTGACTCAGAATCTCAATGGGGGAAATGTCTTGGTAAGGCCACACTTGGAATACTGCATCCCGTTTTGGATGCCACAATGTAAAAAAGATGTGGGGACTCTCGAAAGAGTGCAGAGAAGAGCAACAAAGATGATTAAGGGACTGGAGGCTAAAACATATGAAGAATAGTTGCAGGAACTGGGTCAGGGGTGGGCTGCTGCATGGACGCAGAAGTTTGGGTGAACCTCTTGCTCTGAGCTCTGGCTGGGCCCGCCCACCCGCACTTGCCTTAAGCTATCGCTAAATAACTCACCTTCAGCCCCCCCAGATGCTCAGGTGAGCTCCGCGCTGCCCCTGCTGCACTCACCGGATCTGCTTTCTTCATCAGCCCCAATGAGGCACGTCTGAGTGAAGCCAGCGAATCTCTTGGTACAGCAAGAGCAGCCCAACTCTGAACTGGGTATGTCTAGTTTGATGAAAACAAGGATTAGCGGTGACATGATAGCAGTGTTCCAATATCTCAGGGGTTGCCACAAAGGAGAGGGAGTCAAGATTTTCTCCAAAGCACTTAAAAACAGGATAAGAAGCAATGAGTGGAAACTAATCAAGGAGAGAGAAGCAACCTAGAACTAAGGAGAAATTTCCTGACAGAACAATTAATCAGTGGAACGATTTGCCTCCAGAAGTTGTAGGTGCTTTAACACTGGAGGTTCTTAAGAAGAGATTGGACAACCACTTGTCTGAAATGGTTTGGGGTTTCCTGCTTGAGCAGGGAGTTGGACTAGAACAGCGGTCACCAACTGGTGGTCCATGGACTACTGGTGGTCTGCGAGAACATTTTGGTGGTCTGCAGAATTTTTTTTGCATTTTTTTGTATTGCACTAAATCAGGGGTCCTCAAACTACGGCCCTTGGGCCGGATATGTGCAATGAATGTTTGTGTTGCTGCGGAGAGTCTCCCCCTTCAGGGTCTTTTTGTGCGGGTTGGAGGAGGGCAGAAATTCCCACTTGAATTTAGTGGTCCCTGAGGTCCGAAAGGTTGGTAACACTTGGACTAGAAGACCTCCAAGGTCCCTTCTAACTCTCTTATTCTGTTATCTAAGCAACCTAAAGAATCAAACTATAGATTCAGGTAACTTCAAAGGATTTAGATTTACTTCCTCAGTTTTGTTCAAATGAACTATTATTCAGGATATTTATAAATGCTCCAAAAGAATTCCTTCTTAAAAGCCGTCTAAATCTAAAACGATAAGAGTTCCATTTGTCAGATACAATTTTGAAAAAAATGAACAGTGATTTATCTATTGGAATTTCACTCTATCATCCAACATGCATTACAGCTCTTTTCTGATTGATTATGTGACATAAATGAGGTATGTTGATTGGTTGGCAAAACATTGTAATAGCAGACACTTATTTGGAACAGTGTTGATAATAAATTACAGGTGAATCGATCAATGACTTCCTAAAATACTGACGGCAATATAGGCAGAATTTTCTCTTTTATTCTAAAGACTGTTTGGAGTGTTCCCTAAGCTTGGCACACTTGATATGTAGCCAACAATAACTATTCTGGAAGTTGAAACACAACAAAAGAAGTTTGGTGTTTTGCCAAGTGTCAGGGTAATAATCGGTCCAGGGAATTGGTTCTGTCGGATACAAAGACAACGAATAAATAAAAATATTTGAAGCTTTATTCTTAGCTCAAGCAAACAGATCTAAAAGCATAACATAAACACTAAACATAAACAGGCAAGATGATACCCAAATTTCTTATAAGCTATCAGGAGTTCTTTAATAATGACATCAGGGACACTCCCAAGGCCAGTCAATTTTTCCACAGGACCTAGAATTGGATTCCTTACCAAAGCCGCACACAAAACAACAGCCACCTCCTAGTTATTTTTTTTATCAAAACCTGCCACTACATGACTACATGGCCCTGTGTAGGGCAGGAGACTGCAAGACCTGATATTGGCTGAGTGGCTTATGACTTTGGGATGGGAATAGAAAGTGAGAAAAAAAATTGGAGCTACATGAAGATTTCATCCCTTTCCTTCCTTCATTAAACAAGAGTAAAAACAAAAACAAAAAAACAAACCCAGAGTTCAGAATGAGCTCTAAACTTCTAGATTATTATTATTTTGTTAATATGAAGGACAATTCAAAATATGACACTACACTCCTTCAAATAGCAATGGTCTTCTGCATTGCCACCAGATTTTGGAAACTCTTTGTCATACGCTGCCATCAGTGTGCGGCGGCAGCCAAAAAAAGCTAATACAATCATGGGTTGTGTAAACAGAGGCATAGACTCAAGATCACTTGAAGTACCGCTTTATAAAACCCTAGTAAGGCCACATCTGGAATACTGCAACCAATTCTGGTCACCAAACTACAAAAAAGATGTTGAGACTTTGGAAAAAGTGCAGAGAAGAGCAACTAAGATGATCAAAGGCCTGGAAATTAAAATATATGAAGAATGGTTGCAGGACTTGGTTTTGGCTAGTCTAGAGAAAAGAAGGACTAGGGAGGACATGTTAGCAGTATTCCAGTATTTGAGGGGTTGCCACAAAGAGGAGGGGGTCAACTTATTTAACAAGGCACCAGAGGGCAGGACAAGAAGCAATAGTTAGAAACTAATCAGAAGCAACCTGGAATTAAGGAGAAACTTCTTAACAGCGAGGACAATTAACCAGTGGAACAGCTTGCCTTCAGAAATCGTGGGTGCTCCATCACTGGATATTTTTAAGAAGAGACTAGACAGTCACTTGCCTGAAATGGGATAGGTTC
>JANHFL010004194.1:317951-342816 GCA_032468155.1 Oxyrhabdium leporinum
TCCTCTTTTACTGGTTCCTACTTACTTATGAGCAATCATAATGCAAAATCCCCATTCCCAACTCACCCTTGGTTTTGGGGCCTGGAAGTCCTCCTGCACCACCCTGGAAGCCAAAGTGGGGGGGTGAGGGGACCGTGTGACGCCCTCCCGTAACCCATTTTGGGCCTTGAAGGCCTCCTGCACCACCCTGGAAGACAAAACGGGCGAGAGGGGGTAATCCTGGGAGGGGCGGGGTGGTGTCGGCGGGGCCAGCCAGAGGTGGGATTAGCCAGTTCTCTGGACTGTGCAAAAAGTTAACAACCGGTTTGCCCAAAGTGGTGTGAACTGGGTGAATCCCATCTCTGGTTTAACATTTTGAAGAGATGCCTTCTGCCCCTGAAGAGGGCCATCAGTTGTCATTGATGGCCACTGTTGATAAAGGGGGAGGAAAAAGTTTCAGGAACCAAGCTCTGCATTGTGTCCTTACTTTATTTTATCCCTAAACATTCATTGAACAATTAATGTTCAAAAAGTCCCAGGAAATGAAGCTGAATGTAAGTTGTAGCCATCCATCCATCCATCCATTCATCCATCCGTCCATACTCTTCTTCACAGACAGATACATACAAAATCTGAGATATAACTGAGATTTCGCATACCAAAGGATTTTCAACAATACAAAACAGACTTTTATTCCAGAACATTTTCATATATTCATTTTAGTAAAGCTTTTTTAAATAGCAATATCTAGTTTCACTTGCAGTCATTTAGCACAATACTGTCTGAACATCTTCATAGTTTCAAATTACGTTGTCTTATCCTATTAGATGTGATCACCATTAATTATTTGTCAGAAACATCCCCTAAAATCACAATCTCTGGAAAATGGTCATATTGAACAGAAAATATTTGAAAAATTAGTTCAATTTTGGCACAGAGCAAACAGAAGTTTTCAGGAGAGGAGGGAAGCTAAAAGAATCCCAATATTCATAACTGGATTGTCACTGTAGCACAACTGATAAATTTTATTTTATTTATTTAAGAAATTTATATGCTGCCTATCTCGCTATCCAAAACAACTTCAGGAGGCTTATAAGAAATCAAACAAGCATACTTGTTAACTGGTTGATTGGCAGACTTTCAAATGGATACTAGGCACTATAAAATGGAATTAGTTTCTTATCCAAACTCAAAAAAGCATATATGCTAATTAGACTATATAATTCTGAACAACAGGATAACAGCTTGCTCTAGAAAACATGCTTCCACCATTAAGAGCAAGCTGGTTCAACTGAACATATAAGTTGCCACCGTGTTAAGACACTTTTTTGAATTAAACAGAAGTTTTATAGATGATGTACCTTAGAGGTTGGCTAGTGCAGTTCTATATATCTTTATTTTTTTCTTTCCCGCTCCTAGTCTCTAGGATTAAAAATGTCATTTCAACTTCTTTGGAAAGAAGTTTTATAGTTCTGTCAAGCCTCTTATTATTCAGCTTCTTCACTTAAGGTTTTGATGGGTTTGCAGATATAAAATGCTACTGGCACTATAAAACTGCTGCTTCACCCAACTGTTAAACCTAAGAGCTATCAACCTTTTTTTTTTCCCAAAGCCTTGTACACATAGCAATAAATTGTGCTTTCCAGTTGCACAAAAAATGTGTAAGAAATATATGATCAGTATTTCATACGGTGTTCTACAAGCCTTTTGTTATCATTTACCAGAAATAAGCCTCTAATATAAAATTGTAAGAGATGATAGAAAGTTCAATATTTCTAATTTTACTACCTCATCCACAATACATTTAATTTATTGGTTCTTTTTTCTCATGCAATCACTCAAACAATGGTATAAATCAGTTATTTAACTTCAACCACAGCCAACTGTGACTCTTTTGTGTGCTGTTTGAATATTGAACAGCTGTTATTTTGGTTAGCAATAGCTGAAATTCAAGAGTAATGGCAATCCTTAACTACCAATGTAGGATAAGGCTTAAGATGTTGGTTCAGGATCAGGAGTCCATCCTCAGCCAAAAAACTCACTAACCATTTACTTTCAATCCAAGAAAACTGCACAGGGTTGAAGTTTTACGAGAAAAATGGAGAAAGAAATACCATATTCTCTACTTTGAGTTCCTGCAGGAAAAATGGGATGCCAATGATGACAACCACACCAATCATATATCTTATTGGGGGTGAAGCTTTAGTGCAACGTTTTGTTGCAGATTACATTTGTAAATATTTATTGGTAAATCTCCAAAATCTTTAGATTCACAGCAACTTACAATAATAATTTAAAAAACAAAATACAATCAAAAACCATAAATTAAATAACAACATAGCAATAAGCTGATGAAATAAATAGGAAACACACAATTATAGAAAACCATTAATGCTAACCCCAAAATAAGTAACATTAGCTTTCAAAGGTCCTCTTTTAAAAATTCTAGGATTGCTGTTTTTTTAATTATTATTATATATTGTTTTAATTTGTGTATATTGTCCCAAATCACATATTGATAGGGTACTTAGATAAATTGATTTAATATATTAAAAATAAATACTTTTCCCTAAAAAAGAAAAGTTAGAGATAGAAGAATAATTATCTTGTGTTGCTACAAGGTATCTTCAGAAGCGATTGTAGAAAGTTAGCATCCACCCTTCTAGAAAAATGAAATATTCTAGGAAATATTAAAAAGGCAGAATATTATACCGCCCTGGTTGAGAAAAGGAGAAACATGCTCTTGGAAAGCAGCCCCCACCTTTGTTAATACCCCAGAAAGACCAAAGACATCTTATCTACAACACAAAAGACCTTCAGCTCCAGGGTGATGGGATGAGTCCTCACTCAGATCCAAACAAGGACAAAGCCATTTGATTCAACCAAGCTTGGGACTCAAGACAACTTACAAAGTTACCCCTGCATGGCCCCATGGGAGTCTGACAACCAATCAGGATACATTTCTTGTCACAGGAACAGGAAGCAGGTTCAAAGCCCAACAGAGGGTATAAATCTCTCTCCCTCTCTCACCCATCTGCTTTCTTTTTGCCCAGGACCTCAAAACCACGTGCTCCTGTCCTCCATTAAACCATCTTTCCAAACAGCCTCCATGTTTCCAGTGTCTTTCTCCCCACTTGGAACTGAACCCATATGGACATTTCTTCCAACAGGGTTATACCAGTGACTTTTTAAAGGCAACCAGCACAACACTCTCCTCTAAAGTATCACTTACTTCTTAGACCCAGCTACTCACCACCTCCACTCAAAGTGCCAGGAAAGGCATGTAAATCTTATGCAGTGGAGCTCATAGGTCATCATGACCAGCTCCTCTTGCCCACCCCTGGCTATCTTTAAATAGAATGAAGCATGAGTGTTTTGCTGCCCATATTTGCCACGCTGCTTTAGTCCCATGAATGTTTCCATCTAGGATATGTTCTTCATATAAGAAAGTCCAAGAAGCAGTTCCTGACATACCAAGTTTTAAAAAGACTCAGGATTACAATGAAATTAAAATAAAGATCTTGGTCTAACACCAATTATAATATAAAAACAATATAAGGTAGGCTTCTGATCTTGTGAATCTATCTTTAATTTACTCAATAGTTTGGTTTTTATTGGGTTAACTTGCTTTATTTTGAAACAATTCATTTGGTTACACTTTTCTATACTGGCATGTTATCTGTAAAGATAAAAATCATTAAACTTTCTCCTCAATAAATAAATCTTAAACATGTTTACTTTGCAACCCTTCCTTCCAATACATTTCTGAGATACGTTTTCAGTTTCTCCAGCATGAAATCTGACCCGTCCAATCTCTAAAACATTTTCACAGCATTTCAGGGCCCTGTAACAATGGAAAGTTTTATGGATGTGGTTGGGACAAAAGTGAACTTACAAAAAGAAGCACAGAAGAGTCTGAAGCTAGCAGTTTATGATAAGGTGTTTGTACTGCCACATCTGGAGGAAAGAAGCCTTTAAGCCCTTTAGAAGTTTCAATACTTTAGCAAACTTTCAAAAAATAAACAAAACAAAAAACAAAAAAAACCAACCCCTCCTGAATCAATAAAAGCTTAAGTGACAAACTCTGTAAATCCAATAAGTACTTTGTTGGTGTTGGTTAGTATCTTGAATGCCCTGATCTACTACTAACAGAGATGCAACATAATTTCATTAGGAAGGATCATAGCGGGAGCTTTGGTTGAACTAGTAACACAGAAATGAATGGACATCTGGGACCCATTTGTTGTCAATAGTGACTAACTATTCAGAAATGCAACAGTTTCAGGCTTTGCATGAGAGCAAAATCTAGTTAATGCAAATGGGTTGATGAACAAAAGGAATATCTCTGCAACCATATAACAAAGGCGTTACTAATGGTTGTAAAAATATTTCAAAGCTTCCTTACCATCCATTATCATTCTATGTTTAATGAAGAAATGACATATATTAACGAGTTTACTGTCCATGTAAACTGGGTTGTGTCTAACAAGAACTCTAGTCAGGTAGACTCACCTCTGCAGAGAGCCTGTGCTTTGTCTCGTATAAAGAGCGGCAGATTTTCAGAATCTCGTCTCCCACACTCTTCTTTTGCTCCTGTAGGCACTTCATGAGCATCATTGTTCCCAGTTTAACCCAAAGATTTTTACTTGAACATGTTCTAAAATAAAGGAAAAGAAGTTTTCTTGCGAGCACTAAAAGCAATCTGATCTCTATTGTGGGTATCTACCTACGTGTATTTTTAAGAAGTAATTTTTTGACAACATATATTGAATGCAAATGCTTTTCTGTAACTTTTACAATAAACTCAAATGAACTGCTTTTCAAGTCCATGTAGTCCATGACTTTTTAGAAACAAATATGAAAAAAAAAGCAATTAACGGGACAAATTATTTTAATGGGGGAAAAAACAAACAACTGTGGCCAAGAGAGAGAGAGAACTTTATTAGGAGGAGCTTCTTGGTAGACAGGATAAGCAAATAAGTCATGAAGGTTGATATGTGTTTTCTGCAATATTAAATCAAACGTGATAATAGAATAAAAACTGAGGTCAGAGGCAGATAAGATAAATAGTGTATTTTTAAAAAAATCAGATAAATATTTGTTAATCATTTGAAAGTTAGTAATAAGAGAGGCATGTGGCTCAGTGGCTTAATGACGTTGGAGATAGTCTCAGCTCTAGCATTTTGAGCCCAAGCACTGCATGGCAGGGGGTGCTCCTATCACTCGCCTCAGGTTCTGCCCATCCAACAGTTTGAAAGCATGTTCTAGGCAAGTAGCAATAGCGCTTAGACTTATCTACCGCTTCACAGTGCATTTACAGCCCTCTTTAAGCAGTTTACAGAGTCAGCCTGTTGCCCCCAACAATCTGGGTCCTCATTTTATCCACCTCAGGAGGATGGAAGGCTGAGTCAACCTGGAGCCGGTCAGAATCGAACTCCAGAATCGAATGAGCAGTGAGTTAGTCTGCAGTACTGCATTCTAACCACTGCGCCACCAGATAGATAGACAGATAGGCACTACTTCTGTGGGGAGATGAGCTAGTGCTTTGGGCAGTTAGGCTCCTGGTGGCTGTGATTTTTCTCGATTGTAGCGCCTACTTGTGAAGCAGCTCTGGGAAGGGAGGGGGCCTTGGCTGACATGGCAGGAAGAGCCACTCATCCGTCAGGGTTCCATCCAAGTCCCAGTCATTCATTCAGCACTCAGACACAATTAGATCCAAGTAAGAATTTATTAAAGAAACCATGCTGGTACATCTTTCTCTCTGGTGCAAAACCAGCTGTGGCACATCGTGTGTCCTATAACAGGGCTGGCAAACCAAACTACTACTTTGCAATAACACTGTGGTATCCTGTCTACTGTAACAATGCCACATACTAGTAATAATAATAATAATAATAATAATAATAATAATAATAGTACTAATAACAAAAAATATTTAAAGTCAATTATGAAATATTAGCCAGAATTAATTTTCTAATCTAGAGTCACAATTTGCATGCTGTTATGACTTGAGCAATGATATTGTTTGAGTTTAGGCACAATTATCACACTTGAATTACCACATATACCACAGGTACTGTGCATTATAGTAAAATTCAGAAGGTAAAAATGTAATAATAGTCATAAATTATAAACTTGCCAAGACTAGCGTTAACCGCAAATGCTCTCCTCAAAACTAAATTAATGTAAGGATCCATACAATTTATCTATAGAATTAAAGCTTAACATTTTGTTCATTTTCTGCTTCTCACACTCCACATCCATTTATCTATAAATCCACCTAGGGACAGGGTTTTGAATTTCAGACATTATGTGATTATTATTGGAAACTAAGAATGAAGCTGTATTTTTTTTTTCCTGGATCAAGATTAATGGAATGATGAAGAGGGAGAATCACAGGTGGCATTAAACATTCTTATTTTTCTCTTTAATTGGATTGTGAACTATTAATTAATAAACTAAAACAGCTTACATTAGGAAAGTGCTATTCTAATTATTTGAAAAGGACTAATTTTAATACAAGCACCCAACTTATAAAAGCTATGACATATATAAGAAGTCGTGACATTCACCATCTTTTTTATGCTTCAGGAAAACCTATGGCTGCTGTGACTAATGAATGCATCATATGGAAACAAAGTATTCTTCCTTGTCAGAAATGTTTTATTCATATGTAAAACTATGCAAATTTACACGACTGGGTACATTCTGGGTCAAGGATGATGTCTTTGATAAAGTGACAGCTTTTCTTTGAAAAAATGCAGAGGTAGTCTGGAATGTGACAACTCAATAAAGAGACCAGATAAATAGTTGAATGCATAACTGAATTAATGCTGAGGAAAGGTAAGCCTCCTGTCTGCGAAAGCAGTTCAATGAGAAAACACATTATGCCACAATGGGGGTAGTTACATAGGGCAGATGGGCTCCTCCAAAATACCCATATTTCTCATAAAACACCTTCTGGCCCACAAAATTATTTTCCCCACCACTGTAAGAGAACACAAAATATAGCAGTTTTGGTTTTCTTTGATCTCTTTGGCCAAAAATCAAGTGAAGAAAGGTAAATAAGTAAACGCCAACATTCCATGACCAGAAATCCACTCATACGGTACATTTTTTTAAACTTCTGCCCTGTGTCCCCTCCAGTCTGACCCAAGAAATTTTCCAGAGCAGATTTTGATAGTGAAAATACGTTGAAAATAAATCCAAGGAACAATATAAAACTCCATAGCTCCGTGGAATATTAGCAAGCAAAACTAAAACAGCTGTCATTTGTCATTACAGGAACTCAGATTACAAAAGTTCATTTTCTGAGGTACAAGAGACAACTACTCAATTTTACACGGCTCAGTGACCAGACAGAGAAGAAAACAATTTTATACTTTACAAGTAATGTTCTTTTTGCCCATGATTCTTAAATCAATTAACTCAGAATAAATGAGTCAAAAAGAGACATATTAAGAAATTTTTAAAGCTAGGCAGGTAAGAGTAATTCTATACTATAACCCTCCCAAGTTGCAACCAGAAACCCTTAGTTTTCTTTTCAAAAGGAAAACAATGAAATTATGGTATAATGGATTGTTTATACACCATAGATCTAAGCATGCTGATTTTTTATCCATATACATAGCTTTTTTTGAAAGGCAAGAGAGGGATCTAATGAAAAAAGAAAATACATGTAACCAAGCCACTGTAAAAAAATAAATAAATCCCATTTCTCAATGCCTATGGAGATTTCTCAATGCAGTTTTTTCCCCTACTAAATACAAATTTTGATCTAAGGGATTTCTAAGTGTATATCAATGCTTTATAAAGGTCAAATATAGACAAAAGTGCACAAAATACATTTTATTTCAGTCTTGGAACAAAGCAGGCCACTCAGAACATTTCACTGAAATGTATAGGTTATGCTCGGATGGACCCCCAACCCAATCGTTCAATCTTCCATATTCCATCAGAACAAAACATGTATCAAATATTCTGATTAAAGGAAACATTATAGGGTTAGGGTTATAGAAGGACAGCTATGTTAGTCTATGGTAAGATTCTGGTAGCACCCTTCTCTATTTAACAGGCATAAGCTTTCAGTAGTTGCTGCCCACTTCATCAAATGCATAGATTGACTAAACTCCCAGGACATTCTATTGTGGATTACAAAATAACCATTTTGGAAAAAAGAGATTTTAACAATGTGGTTGAGCAAGAGATTGTTGAACTCACATATAGTAGTACATCAAAAGGTTTTAGGCTATCTCTGAAGGTCTTAACAAATTCAACGTTTTTAACTGATAATTTTTAACCTTTCATGTAACCTCCATCTGCATAACCAACCTGTCTTCTCCTTCCTTCTCCATTCATTTCATCCCATAGGAAATCCTGCATCAGTTTAGCCACTCTATCCAACTGACCAAACAAGAAACAGGTCATGATAGCTTGTGCCTTTTAATACACTTTGTTAATTAGAAAAGATGCTAGGTATTAGACTATTAGACTCATTCTGAATGTTGGTTTGTGGTACTAAATAACTGTGTTTGTTGAGATCTTGAAAGGTAGCCTGATTTTTTTTTTATATTCAGCAATCTCTCACTGAATTGTGGTGGTAACAGTTTTTTCCCCTTTCAAGATGGAATGAACTAGAAGGCCGAAATACTGTGATATACCTTTTGAATCAAATTTCATGTTCATTAATTCTTTTGTGAAAAGTTTCGGCTAGTTTGTTCTATGTAGAATCCAGATGGGCAAATGATGCCAAATATTAGAGGAAGAGCAAGTGAAGATGTTGCTAACCATGTGTGTCAAGTTGTGGGGGTGGGTGGGTGCATGATGGGGCTGTTCATATATAATGTTGGGGCAAAGTACACATCTGGTCTCTTTTGGCAGGGTCTGATTCTCATGTTTGTATCCCTGTTCTGTTGTTGCTCATGAGAATCTGTATACAAGTTCAGACCTGCCACCAAACAGCTAAGAAATTGAAGTATTCCTTTGTAGTTGGGTTGTATTAACAATAACAACAGAACACCCTTGCCACCTACAGTTCACAGCTTAAGCCACTCAAATGTGTGCATGTATATGTATATGTGCGCATGCGCACACACACACACACTATGTATGTATGTATGTTTAAAAGTCTGAACCATTTTATTAACTTCTATTAATCTTTCAGAAAATGTCTATGCATTTTAATTTTAATTTTGTTGGTCAGTGATCATCATCATTAATAGGTTTTATGGACTCTATGAGAAAATATATGGTATTTTTTGCACTTCAAAAACAGCAAAGAAGTCTTTCAGAATTGGGGTGGCCTAGAAATACCATCAATCAACCACTCACTCAGTTAAAGCAGCAGTTCCTTACCACTTAAAAATAACAAGGGAATTCTACAATTTACAATTTATTTCTTAACAAATGGAAAGTACACACAGAATTAACATAAGATCTACTTTAAAATCCCCAAAGGTATTTTAAACTTATGTTAAAGTGCAAAACAAATAACTTACATATTTGGGCTTTTCATAGGAGGCCAAGCTTGCAGAAGCATAACTAAATGCTGGAATTCTTCATGTTTCCCGCTATTTTCCAGAAGTTTCATGAACAGAAGATACCTTTTTTCTTCATTTTCAATCTCTGTTATGTCCGCCTAATACATTTGGAAAAGCAGCAGCTCATCATAAATACGGATATTAGAGTAGAGAACATAATTATCCAAATATTAGTTGCTTAGACAGATAACTTGGTGGCATATTAAACAAACAAAAAAATACTCCCCAAAACAAATAAGAGATATTCTTGTGTTAAATTGGGTTTGTTTGTTCCCTTCAAATCAATGTTTAATCCCGGCAACTGCATGGAGTAATTCCTGTAGTTTTCTCGTCAACATTTTGGAAGTGGTTTGCTTTATTTTTTATACATTTTCTTACAAACCCAAATAGAATATCAGGCACATACTTTCAGTTCAAAAGCTCGGGCAAAATTTCCTGTTTTCAGTAACAGAAGCAAGCATGAAGGAGGACAGACAAAGCCACAGGTGTAATGGAATTAGCTTGAAGAGGTTGGTGACAAGCAGAAGCTTAGGGAATCTTTGCATAATGGTGCTTTCTCTAGCACCCAAGGGATAACTGAATTCTTGTTTCTCCTTGCTTGGTTTAGTGGTCATAAGGCAGTTTCTTTGCTTCATTCCACCAGAATTCCTGCTCTGGAGGAATTGGGTAATAGATTCCAGTAATATGCTTCTATGG
Source organism: Oxyrhabdium leporinum (assembly GCA_032468155.1). Classification (NCBI taxonomy): domain Eukaryota; kingdom Metazoa; phylum Chordata; class Lepidosauria; order Squamata; family Cyclocoridae; genus Oxyrhabdium; species Oxyrhabdium leporinum. Next base: position 328,166 of record JANHFL010004194.1, read on the forward strand.
TATTTAATATTGATTCAGCAGTTAATTCCACTTAGAGTATCCTTCATGCTTTATTCTCCCATTTCTGCTAGCAGAGATGCTTTTAATTCAAAATAGCTAAGTCTGTTTTATTTATCAATCAAATTTATCAAACTGCTCATCTCACCTAAAGTGACTCTGGGCAGTGCACAAACATTTGATGTGAACAGATTTCCCAAGAGTTAGAATTCTGCTTTTTTTAGCGTAAGAAATTTTATTCTTCCGAGTACAATGTCACCTAACTTCCCTTAAACAGGCCTGTCAGACTGGCAGCCCGTGGGCCGGATGCGTCACATGCAGGCCATGCCCACCCCAGCTCCACAAAGGCAAAAAAAAAAAATCGTGACACGTCACGTGATGCAATTGAGTTTGACACCCTTGCCTTAAAACATGTTGTCTCATTCTGCCAGCAAGCAAGACCATTCCCAGTTTTTGATTTTGAAGGGATTTTATCAGGAAGATGGGAAGGGGCTTCAGATAAGGGAAGGGGCCTTCTATCCTCATCCCTATCAGCAAAGTGATTGTAAAGGAGGAAAAAATGAGGCACAGTAAATAAAAATGAAGCCCTTGATCTCTTTGCACTTCTTCCAATTCCATAGTTCTCTTTGGATTTCCATTTATTAGAAGCTGAACTTCAATTAATATATAAAAACTCAAATCAACTATTTCCCTTATGAAAACTAGTATTAATAGAAAGTACGCTAAAAGGATCTTTTGATTTATACATGAAAAGGGATTTTTGAAAATCATCAAGGTACAGCAAAATAAACCTCAAATATATAATATAAATTATACTTTAGGAGAAAAAAGCTGTTAAGAAAAGTGAAATCTGATAAGAAAGAGCTGATAATTCAAAAATAGTTCTTTAAAAAGCTGGAAATCTGAATATTATTGTCACAATAATATGTTATAAAGACTTCTGTACAAAAAGCAAATAATAAATACTGATTTGTTAGATATTTGATTATTATTGAACATACTCTGCTATAATTAATACAGGAATACATACAATTTGTCAACAAATGTCTTATAATAAATATTCAAACTGAAAAAAGCTAAAATGTTGACACAATGTTATTTCTCATTTACATTTACATGTAAATTTTGTAATACTTGATACCAGATCTGATTCTAGAGGACTTTATCCATAATGATACTATTGAAATACTAATTTTCATAAGCAGTATCAGCATTTAGAAGAATGAGCTTTAAATGAGTTTCAGAAACAGGGCTGCTGAAGCATATGACATGAGGAAGCCAAGCGTTTTCTTGTCTGGAAATTTAAATTAACCTTATGCATTTGTTAAACACTATAAAATTACCTGTTCATACTAGCTAAACCTCAAATCAATGGCAGATTTATTTGTATCCTAGCAAAACCCACGTTGATTATTTCAATTTGTAAATTGAAATAGATTTACATAGATGTAATTAAATAGATGTATTTCTCTATCATTCAGTTCTTCACTGCAATGTGAATCTGACTTACTACAGCATTAAAACCAGAATTACAAACAGGGCACTTGAGAGAAGATTCTAATTGCTACAATACATTCTGAAGCCCAATGAAGTTCTAGTAAAGATCTATTAAATTCATATCTATTCACAAGAGAAGGCTTCTTGAAAACACGTCAAAGATAACATATGGTTTCATCTTCAGGTACGGTGTTACAATCAAAAGGTGAAGATGGAATGAAATTCCTCCACTGATTCACTATATTTTGTTCTCCCACTGAGATTTCCTTAAATTACATACGTAAGTATGTATGTGTCATTATGAACTCGTAGAAAAGCAGTGGCTCTTTGCTTCATCAAAAACGATCTTGAAATATAAGTTACTGACTGATAAATGATTATGCCATTTTTGCCGAGAAGAAACTCAGAATAGGTTAAATTACTTATCCTTCCTGACTTAGCTATTCCTATACTGTAACTCAGATAAATTACAAATCAACGTTCTAAGCATCTTAGCTAGACTAGAGCACAGTAATTTCCCTTGTAATGGCTTCAGAACACGAAGTTCAGTGTATGCTACAAAAACTACGGTGTAATCCTATTTTTCCTATTCTCTCCTATTTCCTATTTTTCTCCAAGAGAGTAAACCAATGTCTACAACAAGAAGGGCAAAATGACCAAAATCAGCCATTTGCTACCCTTATCGCTACTTCTTTTAAGCAACTTTTCTTTTCCCTTCCCTTCTGGTGAGAGAATATAAGCTAAAAAGATGACTTAAAATCTCCTCTAGATAAGATGTGTGAACAATTGTGTTTACAGATCCAGAATCACCCATAGACCCTACATGGCATGTATGGCATCACTGGTGGCTTTTAAGAAGAGATTGGACAGCCACTTGTCTGGAATGGTATAAGGTCTCCTGCTTGTGCAGGGGGGTGAACTAGAAGACCTCCACGGTCCCTTCCAACCCTGTTATTCTGCTCTGAACTGTCTAAACATTTTCCCCTGCGGAAGGAGGAGGGAAGAAATTGAGGAGGATCTTAACATACTTCATGATTCAGCCATCATGAGGTTGATTTCATTCTTATTTACTGCCGCTCTTATCTCAGCCGATTGTTAATTAGGGGGCGGGTTTCCGTGTCTAATTTGTTGTGTGTCTATGCAGTTTAGATCCCACAAGTAAGAATTAGAAATAGCTGCAAGAAAACAATATAAACTTTGCATAGGCATTTCTTTGCCACTGAAAACAAAGTCAGTTAATTCAACGGGGAAACACAAATACCATTTCATAATTCAAAATGAAATCAGGGGCTACATACAACACAGTAGGAACATACGCTGCAAAATGCCATTAACACTGAATGCTTCAGCCGCCATCTTACAGTAATAGGGTAACTGAAGATAGCCCTGCATATGGTTTTAACCAACTTTGGCTGATCACGAAAAACATAAGCAACACAAGAGCCGATGAACACTTGAATGGGAAGTAATTATTCTACTGTCTTGAATCACATAATTTTTAAAGAAACACATCCGGGAAGAAAGCAATGAAAAACAATGAAAAACAATATTCTTGTTACCAGGAAATCTATGTGGATGTACCCATGTAATAACCCGGAAATGAGGTACTTAAAGAGGAATGCTTTTAAGTATTACAAAACGCAAAAGAAAAAGGAAATAAGAGTTCAGTTGATCTGAAAACCCTTGTACTCGCTAACGTATCCTGCTTTCTGAGAACCATATGCAGTTTTAATAATGTATACTTAATGTTTACTTATTTTCATGCCATATGTTCAAGAGCTACATCTTTTAATTTACAGTTTTAATTTTAATTTTACAAAGAACGGGAATTAGAAAATGAAAAAAAATCACCCCAGATACTTATTGGTTTAAGAAGAAAAAAAATAATTAGTACAAACAAGCTCCTATTGTTAAATTTGAGAAGAAATCCATAAGTGCTCCGTATGCCTAAATGATCAATGAAGGTCCAGCAACTACTGTTTTATAAATAACTTGATTATCTGTAAAGAAGAAACATTGCCATATGAGATTGCCTACCTGAGTCTGGGGCCAATAGGCTTTGAGAACAGCTTGTGTTCTAAATAGTATAAGCAGCTTGCTATCCTCGTCGCTTAGGTGAAAAGCTTGCTCCAAAATCTGTAGCACTCTTATGCGAGGCTTCACTGGTAAAGAATCATCTCCACAGTACGGCCTAAGCCAAGCCAACAAATCATCTGAAGACACCAGATTCTCGCTGCAATCAAATCAAGACACGCATCTGTTATTATCGGTTTTCATCTAATCGTATTCCATGAAGAAATTCCATTCAGGTCCTTCTTGAATTAAGACACCAGTCTCCAACCTCTCTGACTCGGCGGACTGGTGGGGGAGGAGGAGAAGGGAGGGTTCCACATGAGCGGCAGGTAAGTATGTGCAGGAATTAAACGTTGAAGTAGCTAACCTAAAAACTATCAACAGGTAGCTGACATCCTTATATCTATTTTGAAATTATTCTTAACATTTATTCATGAGCAGTTGATAAATGAATTGAAAACTTAAGTTGAGAAAGCAGAATATCTTAATAGAAGCAAAGTAGTTCCCAGAACCCAACTGATTTGTCAGGAACAACCAAAGACTTCCTGTTCAACACTTTCAGCAGATCTATTGTTACATACTATCAGAAATTTGCATTACTATACACTTTTGTTTTGCAAGTATTGAGTGTTTTTAAACAAATTCATTTCCCAGGAAATTATTTTAACATCTTCTTATGGCTATTTTTCTTATAACACAATCTATGTTAACTATTGGTCAGGAAGATTAAGTAGCATTCTGACTACCCAACCAAAGGAGACTATGCGTTTCTTGTCACTAGAGAAAATCTGTACTCTAATGCCTATTCAGTTCTTCAAACAACAGTATTTATATAGTCAAATGCCAAAAGCTTCAGAATATAAAAAGGAGGTATTTGCACATTTTTGCTGATTGAAAATTGAATTTTTGAAGAAGTAAAATGAACAATTAGAATAAAACAATGGAGAAAGCCATGGTAATTAAATTATCTATATGAACATTTAGCCTTCTCAAGGTCCCTCAGGTCTCTCTTGCTTTAAATTATTATTTATTCATTCAGAAAGCAAAACTTTGAAAGTTACTTTTGCCAAATTGTGACATTTTCTACCAGAACTCCCATTTGTTATGTTCTTGATTTAGTTCATTTTGCAACACTTTTTTTCTAACAAGTTTTAGATCATGTTGTTGCCAATCTGTGATTCAAAGTATACTTGTGGGAGAAACCAGGATCTTAAGCCCAAGAAAATAGTCCACTTGTTGGTTTATGTTTAGTTCCAACAAGCCTAATGTTCTACTTTGCAATCAACTTAGGTTGCATCTCTACCCCTCCTCAGATTCCTCAAAAGTAACTACCGGGTGGAAATGTCTGTACATCTTATGGAGCGAATATCGCGTCACAGACCATGAAGTGTATTACCTCAGGGATCCCCAACGGTGGACCAGTGCCGGTCCTTTGGTGAATAGCAGCCGGGCCATGGCAGCGGGGTCCTTTTACAGTGCTGAACCCCGCCTCTTCTGTCTCTTTTCTGGCACATGAGAGGACACCTATCTGTGGTCCTCTCAGGCTTTGCCTCCCGCCCTCACTATACCATTTGGTTCAGAATATTATTATTTTTTTCTTGTTTTCCTCTAAATCTAGGTGCATCTTATGAGCAGGCGTATCTTACAGTGCGAAAAATACGATATATATTTGGAGAAGAATTTGGGAGAAATTAACCTCCGCTCTCTTTCCCTCAAACATCTAGTCTACTTTTGGTTTTTAGCTTTACAGTATAAATTTGCACTTAATTCTTGATTAGCATGAACCTCTTTGTGACACAATCTTTATCTGAAAATAAGATGCAAATACAATATTTAATCCATACTAGTATGTGGAAGCTGTTGAAGTGGTATGCTTTTCCCACCTGTTCTCCTAGATATGCTTCATACTGTTGCCCTTTACCTGCCCAAACCTGGAACCAAGCCATATTGAACGGAAAATAGTTTACTCTCTCCTGCCTTCAGCAATAACTCTTCTACAACATGAGGCACTGCTTCTTTTTAATACATTTTATTCACCCACAAATCCTTTAGGAATAGTGTTTTAATATCTTCCTTCTCAATTTTTTTTTTGAGGGAAGGCTGTGGAGCTGTCTTTAATTTAACCTTTCCTATTTTCTCCAAACAGCTACTCTTATTCTCCTGTGCTAGAGTTAATCCATTTGAGTCTGATCTGTTCCTTCAAAACGTCACATGAATATTGCAGCAGACTAAAGATAAAAAGCACTTTCTGTTAATTTTAAAAGTACACAAGGAAGCAAATTAGAAAAGGAAGTTCCCTAGAAATAATTGACTAGATAATAATAATAGGTGACTACGAAGTAAAAAAAACCCTGTGTTATTTCATTATATAAGAAGTATCATAAGCTGTAACAGGTATAGATGGCTTTTCTTGGTCTAATACACAGACTATATATTGAATGACAAATCTGTGGTTTGATGAAACACACAATCAAACAATTTTAATAAGATGCTGTAGGACTTACAATATTCAAGTTATCAGGAAAACCACCACTGTCCACCTCAGGCAACCACCGCCCATTTTACTAGCTCTAAAAGACTATATATCTTTATTTGTATAAATAATGCTCATTACATTCACTGATAATATTTCAACTTGACACTGTTTTTTTCCAAACGAAAAGAAGCAGCAGGTAGCATGGTGATTTATATTTGAAGTAATACTGCTGCAGTCATTCTAACAAGACAGATGAGAACATAATATCAGCTAGAAGACACCAATTCAACCTGTCTGAAAGTGCTGAAATAATATAAGCTGACAGTTTAAGTTATCATTTCATAAAAACTTCAAAATTTATTTAGCCTATGTACTCTTTTTATATTCCATCTCTCAAAGAACTGGTGCTAAATTAGAAATGAGTTTTTGGTGGAAGTGACATTTGGAATGTAAATTTAAAAGTTGATAAATTAAAAAGAAAACAGTTGAGGTCTTGGCTTCAAAAGTTAGGCAAGCTCATTTTTCAGATAACTATATCTTCCTGAAGGGAACCATTTATATTTAGTGCCTACAACATCTGAAGGATACAAAGGTAAATAATGTTTCATGGAATACAAGTCTAAGACCTTATTATAGTAATATTGGTATTTCGAAATTTATCTTCCGACTAGAATTTTACATGGATTTGTGACCAGGTTCATTGGGCTTTTCCCTGGGGAAAATAAGAGTATGCACAACAAACAGTGTAATGGTTCTTTTGGAACTAATAACTTGACAAGTTATAGCAAGATGGATACAGGAGGTGCTTACTTGAGAAAATTTTCTGCCAAACATACAAAGTGGAAGTTTTAAGGCTACAGATCCACTGGTGGGTATGGAACTCTGATTCAAAACATGTGGGACTACATAAGAAAGAAAGCAAGAGAGAGAGAGACAGAGAAAGAGAAAGAGAGAGAGAGAGAGAGAGAGACAGAGAGAGAGAGAGAGAATAAGAAATACTTGAGGAGGTTAAAAAAAAGTCCCGAACAGAGAAATAAGAAATGATAGTATGATGTATGTACTGTGGAAAGGATAGATTCCTGAGAAAAAGCTATAAAGCTGCAGGTTGAACAGGGCACAGAACAGGAATCTGAAATTAAACAAATGTGAAGAAAGCATTTCAAATTTGGTAGGAAATTAGTATGGACAACAAAACCAAAAAGTATCTCAAATTTGCTGACTACCTACATGAGTAAAAACATAGTTGAATATAGCGTACAAGATAGGAACAAAAATAAACAAAAAGTAAAACAAAAATAAAATATTTTTTGGCATGGGTTGCCAGGCCTGCTCTTAAGCTGGTTGCATTTACTCTGCCACAACTCACTTCGGATTTGCGGGGATCCACCGCATCATTTCTAAACTGTTAGATTTAATCCAGGTTTCTACAATTAATTCAAATTTGATACATATTCTTATTTAGCAATTGTAATCAATTTTCACATTATACTCCCAAAACTCTTACCCATTTTGAGCACTTGTGTGGACAGCAGAGACAATATCTTCCAATATCTGAAAAGGATCTTTCTGAAAAGAATGCTGATCACCCCCTTCACTGTCAAATGAGTAAAACAGAAAGATGCTTATTTGGAATCAATGTTTCAGAAATCTTAAGTCCTACATGTATAAATATTCTGTGCTGCTTATCAAACACTAAACAAGTAAAAATTACACAGAAGATAAGCTGACTGAGTTTATCCTAATTTGGTTTGCTTAGTTTTGGTTTTGAATCCAACCATTTGTGGATCTGCAAACAATTTATGGCTTAGTGAAGCTGAATGAACCCATTTGAACTTGTCCAACAAATCTTGTTTAAACAAGACCTGATTTAGTGCTACTATGAATTGAACTTTCATAACTGACTTTGAGTTCAACTTTCATAACTGGCTTTCGTAACTGTCAGAATAGTTTTTTTAAAGAGAAATTAAGACACAAGATCCCTATAATTAATAATAAAAAATATTTCATTTCATTTGTCGGGAAAGTTGTCACATTAATCAGTATTAATAAACCACACCTACAAAGAACATAATGTGAAAGCATGTTAAAGAACTATCTGACATGCACTGAAGTTGCTTTGTTGGTTCAAAATCCAGAATAGTTAAGCACCTAAAGGGTTCTATGAAGGCTTGTTTCCCAAGAGCCACAACACTAATAAAAACTGAGATCTCTGCAAGATTCTTGGCCTCAATTCTGTTAGGAGTTTTTCTGGCAAAAAAATACATTCAGAGTATAATTTTCTCATTTCAAGAATAGAAACAAGTTGTACCAAGGTTTCTGAACTGTTTTTACTGCTAACTAGGTTCTTGGGAAAAGGGAAAAATTCACGACATTAGGACCTTTGCAAAACAAGCTGCTGATAGGGTCATGGTAACCCCAGTTTAACATGTATAGATTTAAGTATTACTGTCCACTTAATAGTTCAATATTTCACGAGTGGAACTTCAGTATTATATGCCTAAAATAATTTCACTGATTAATTTGTTACTTTGTATTACATAAGCTCTACTTCTGCATTTACTAGAGTGTAGTAAGTTACATATACTTTTATCAATGTTTTAGAAACATTTGAGATATTAAGCATTTTTCTGTTGCAAGTTAGTTTTTTAATTTTCTCTATCAATATTTTCTCTTATGCTTTCAAGATGCTGACTGATTAATTTCCTGTTCTCACATTGCTTAACGATGTGAGATAGAAAAGACCATTAAACAAAAAGGCAAGACTTGTTTACTGTTAAAAACAAAGTAATATATTTCGATTCACTCTTTAAAAGTGTTATGTGACAGAGTATCTAGACTGTTAAGCCATTTTCATCTTAACATTCAGTGAAATAGTTAGAAGCCCATCAAATGCTTGATATATTTGTAGTCATGCCACAGCTAATGCCAATTTATAATCTGAAAAATATAGCAAAAAGTATAACTAATAAGTAGTTGCTATTATTAATGAAGTGCAAGTTTTCATGGCTGCTATTTATTGATGAAATGACTTGTGGGTAATGCTGTGTAACAGAGTGAATATGTGCTGACGTTTCTATTGCCTCTCTAATAATTGCCTCACTAATAAGTATTCATAAATATCCAAATAATTTAAATGAGAAGTGTTATCAACTGTCATCTACTTAGCCATTAGTGACTGGTTGTGGGCATCCTGCTCCACTAAATACAGTCAGTATGTAAGGAATTGACATCTGCTGCCAACTTCCCTTTCAGATTTGCTCTAAAGAAACCAACACCAAAGCTGGCAAAATATAGCATATATTCATTATCTTGCATGGCATTATTCAGAGGTTCTTTCACCAAATTTATTGTTATAGTTTAAATATGCAATCTCACCACTAGTAATTATTAATACATTTGAAACTCAAAACTAAGGAGATACAGATCTTCTTAAAGCTGTATATTAGTTTATTAAATTCCTTTATAAAAAGATAAAACAAGCCTATTGTATGGCAATTCCACTTTATAAAATAAGAGGACACACAAGGAACCCACAGAGATGGCATTAGTTTGTTCCTACAAAAATATCAGTATGATAATTTAGATCACTTTTCATTAAAACTAATCCTCAAATAGAATTGTTATGAGGAACTCACAGCTAATCCTATGGCTGATCTTTGGATTAGATATCAACTCCCGCCCTTTTCTTTTAATGTGCTTTTTAAAAAGAATATTGGGCACTTTTGTAAAGACCCAGTATAAAATATTTTAATGAAATAAATAGAGTGCCAAACTTCAAAACAAATCCACGAAAAGAAGGTGATGTATGTAAAAGCCTGACATTATTTGCTTACATAAATGGATTTTCTTCAAAAGGAAAAGCAAAGCACGGAACTTATGATACTATTCTATATATGTCTTCCTTTTTTAAAAAGAAAGATTGTTATAAGATTATACCGTCTCCATTATATTTAACAATACACTCTTAAAAGTTCTGAGATGCATAATTTAACTTGCCTCAAAGCAGCTATCACTCTGATTAGAGCTGTCTCAACAACATCCCTGGGTGAAAGTCCTAAATCTCCAACAGCAACATCCAGTAACGTTTTTATCATGTTCAAAGGTTGTCCATCCAAGCACATTGTTACAACTTGTTCATGGATTCTTTTTTTTTCTGACCGGGATATATCATATTGATAGCCATATTCTCGCAGAATTTTCTATAAGGGGAAAACCATTTAAGTCACAATAACTCAATATTTATTTCTGAATTTCAGATTTCATTGGTAACCTGGAAATGACCTTTTCAGAAACAATGAAAACAAAAAGCTCCAAACTTAATTCCAATAAATTGTGACAGAAATGACGACAGCAATCATTATTCCCGCCACTACACAAAGCAATTTGTAGAATTAATCTCATAACAGTTACCTTGGGGATATTTATGGTATTATATTGTGTATGTAAAAATAAATTCCACAACTTCCTTTTCCACCTTACTTTTATAATTTTATTAATAATACAAAAATTACCATCAAGCAAAACTACTGCAGAATCCAAATCTATCATAACACTGTTCTACCAGGCAGCTAATAAAGATAAAGGCAGATGATCCTGCAAGATCCAACCTGGGTCGGTCACCGGGACCAGAGGTTTACTCTTCTGAGCTTTCCGACTCATGTTGGAGCCCATCCTCAGGGAACTCCTCTCTACTGGAATATACACACACACGCACGCACGCGCACCGACCTAGACTGGATCTTGCAACATTGTCCTGGGATACATACATTTGCCTTCACAGGTGATCCTCTTTTAATGATCACTCCTTCAGTGACCATTAAAGCTTGAGAGAGCTGAATGAGTGACACCCGATCATGATCTGGGAGCCTGGCAACCAGCTGGATTTCCAACCATTGCAATATCCTGCAGTCATGCAATCGCAATGTGCAACCTTCCCTGCTGGCTTCCCACAAGAAGAATCAACAGGGGAGCTGGCAGAAAGTTGAGTGTTACAATGACGAGATCCTTCCTTAATGACCCGTGTGGTCATCACTTAAAGATGGTAACCAGGGACTGCCAAAACTGGCATTACTAAGCAATGCAGTCACATTAGGTTGAGCTTTATGACTCTATCACTTCGTGATAGACATTCCGGTCCCAATTACCATAGTTAAAGTGAGGAGTACCTTTCCAAGGTTTAAAAAGAAATGAAAAACCGTGATTCTGTCATCTGAATTATTTCAGCGTGAAATTAAATCTGGCTACTTTTATGGTATGTTTTACAGAGTGAAACAAACTTAGATGAAGGAGGATGGGAAAATGTATTTAGAAAACTAGCGCACGGCGTTTCTCCTGTATGTATGAGACATAATCTTGATTTGGTTCTGCTAAATCTTTGTCACCTACCTGGTCACTGGCTTTCAGGTAAGAAATAAAATGGTGACTAAGGGTTTCCAGATGCGCAAGTGACTGATGCAGATGATTCAAAACATCCTCGTAAGTGATGTGCCCGTGAACCGCACCTTCTGTGAGGTCCCCCTCAGAAGCCCTTCTCCCAGCTTTTTCAGCTGAATGTTTCATCGACTTTATGGCTTTCTTTGTCATCTCTACCCGGGAGTCGACTGACAGCTGAGAAAAGATAATGCTCAATTCATCATAAATTGTTAGTAGCATTTATAGTACAAGTGGTGCTTGAATGCACATGAATGGGGGATACTGAAACTGAATAATATACATTGATTAAAAGATTTCCTCTATTTTTTTTCTTTTAGTAAAGACGCAGAATGTGTTAAATATAACAGAACATGAGCAAGAGAAAAATTTGTTTCTGAAAAGAGCTTTTGCCTTCGAAGTCTAATCCCATGCTATTTCTTTTTTCATGCCTATGTTTCCCTTGAATGATTCCATTATCTAATTTTTAAAAACATTTAAAAACACACAGAGACAAAATTACTTCCTTCCTTATAATAGCCTGTGGAAATCTTCATTCTTCAACTAGTTTGACAAATGCCTTTAAAGCTATCAGCTGAAGTATTCCACTTAAAATAGTATTTTGAGTCAAGAGCTCAAAAGGATTAACAAGCAAACAGGAAGGCAGTAGAACTGAGCAATCCCACTCTTTCTCCAAATGAGTTTTCAAGCACCTACACAGTAGGATTTTCATAATGTTACTACGTTTGGTTGCTGCGGATTCCTCTACCTCAGACAATTAATAATTTCTCAGGGGACAAAAAACAACTGTATCTCACTCAAGGAACAATTCCAGATGACTTTAAAAAACCAGAAAGTTTTTCCTCACTGATCCACAGGTAAACTTTTACAGTTCAGAATTCTCAATGTAAACAATCTAAGTTCATGTATCATGAAAGCCATGGTTTGTTTAGCCATGGTTATAATTAGATGGATCCACATAACATACTAAACCATTAAATGTTCACACAGATTTTGGGTTACTGCAAAGTGTAAAGTTAATTATTATATCTACTGTATAGTGAATGTCAATCTTTATTTTTTACTGTAAAATTAAAACATAAAATACTTCCAAGTATTGTAGAGAAGTGTATATAGATAATCATCTGTATGTTCCTTGCTTGACATTTGCACTTCCTATTTTTTTCTCTGAAATAATGAAAACTGTACTCTCCAAAACTGAGAGGAGTGTATTATCTAACAAACATAATTCATCTAGAAAAAAATACATCGCATTTTGCATTGCCCCCATGAGAAACTATATTAAAAACATCTTTTGTAATTATGTTAAATTTGTATATCTAATTAAGGTCTAACTCTTCACAGCAAATAAAGCTCCAACAGAAGACATTTTGTAGTACGATTTATTATGAATGTTACAGCATAAACTAAATTAATAAAAACATACCTACTCAGCTATAGGTTAATTTAATTTGATAAAGATTAAAAGTAGTTAAATTTTATAGAAAGGAGCTATTTAACCCTTCAGATGCATTATCTGGTCTGATATGCTGTAATTTGATCAAGCAGTAGTCTGAACTGTAATAATCCTTTCCTGAAATGCTACCTCAGACTTAAAATCTTGGGCTAAACCATAATCAGGTTTGCAAAACCAAAATTCCAAGCACTTACAGCTAATACAACCCAGCTGACTCAGGGCTAGCTTTAAATGAAAGGTGTCAAAATGTAAGGGACCCAGTGTGACCCTTTCTTCCAAATTATTCTAAAAATGTAATTCTTTGCGTTGGTAGGAGATATGCCATATATTCTTGAGTTATCCATTTCAACACTCACAAAGCCACACATTGCCTATCCCAGCTTTTCTAACCAAGTCGAACCGAAATCCCTGTAATTTTCGTGATCCTTATCTTACTGGTTTTTTAAATTCCAAATTGGTAGCTTTCCTTATTGAGAGTTCTTGTCAGAGAAGAAAAACGGGAAGAGATCATCCTTAGAATCTTTTATCACAATTTTGTATAACGGCTCAATGCATTTTTGAGATGCTATCCTTTTTCAAAAGCTTGGACTGAAAATAGTTTGCAAGTAATCTCTATTCTTTTAAGTCCAATAAAGTTGCAATCAGGACTTTCAATAGTTCACTGCTCCACATACTGAGTAATAGTTTAATTTGTTCTATTTACATTTGTCTATCTGCCTTACTTATGTTCTAACAGTATGTTCTAATTTCTGCAGTGAAATAACCAATTCTTTTATGAAAAAATAGATTGATTTTTCCCCCAAATAAATAATTGTTTTCAGTGTGCATGTGTATGGATTTTCACTAATTCCCTTTTTGAATAATGTGTTCAAAATGTGGTTTGCTGTAAAATATACCAATGTCTGCTACTTATATTATTTAATACAGGGGCTACATGTTTTTTAAGTTGCAAGCACTATCATATGATGTTGTTCATTAGAATGTTAGTACTAGTTAATTTGACTTCTAACTGAACAAAGTATAATTCAGTATTGTAGAAACAGAATAATTCCCAATCTATTCTTTCCATTAGCACTTTATAAAGGTAGCCCTCAACTTACAACAGTTCATTTAGTGACCATTTGAAGTTACAATGGAGCTGAAAAAAATGACCTATAACCATTTTCACACTTACAACCATTGCCATATTCCATATTGCCATATTGATCACGGTCATGTGATCAAAACTAAGATGACTCCTATTTAGGATGGATGCAATGTCCCAGGGTCATGTAATCACCCTTTGTGACCTTCTGACAACCAAAGTCAATGGGGAAGCCAGATTCACTTAACAATCTGTGACTAATGTAAGAGCTGCGGTGATTCACTTAACAACTGTGGCAAGAAAAGTCATAAAATGGAGCAAAATTTACTTGACAAATGTCTCATTTAGCAACAGAAATGTTGGGCTCAGTTGTGGTCATAAGTTGAGGATTACCTGTATTTTCTCTAGATCAGGACCCATAAACCAGACATCCTTCAGATACATTTGAGACAATGATAAATCTGCATACAGACGGAGGTTGAACAACTAGCCTTGTGGTGTGACCGGAACAATCTTGAACTAAGCACACTCAAAACTGTAGAAATGGGGGTAGATTTTAGAAGAAACCCTCCTATACTACCACCTCTTACAATACTAGACAACACAGTATCAACAATAGAGACCTTCAAGTTTCTAGG
>JANHFL010004194.1:350580-363982 GCA_032468155.1 Oxyrhabdium leporinum
TCTATCTATCTATCTATCTATCTATCTATCTATCTATCTATCTATCTATCTATCTATCTATCTATCTATCTATGAATGAATATCAGTGTCTGTGCTCATCTGCAAGAAGTCATCATTTTAAAGCACAAAGCCATGACAAAAACCTTTATATCAATTAGTAAGTATCAGTTACCTGTCTGTAAAGTAATGTACTAATTACCAAATTAATTGATCTCTATGTGCAACTTTCTTTCTAATCTCAGGCAGAAACAAGCAACTACACAGAAGATTAAATTCATCTAACAAGTGCTGAATTGCAGCCTAATCTTTAAAGGCATCCAGCTTTGCTAAGTATGAATATTATGAATGTTAACAAGTTGTACCTGATGCAACTGCCTTGAATTTTTTCAGTAGTCGTACGTGAGTTTCATGTTTGATGGTATCTTTCACAAATTCAGAGCAAGCACAGTTCTCAAGAAGTGTGAAATAGTAGAGTAAGCGCTGGTGATCCTTTCCTTCAATGATAGGATATACATATTTGGTCATATGCTCATGAAAGGCTTTGGGAACAGTTTTCAGAGACTCAAATAGGCCAAGACTTTTTGCCCGGTCTTCTATTGCAGCTGTGGACAAACTGCATGGAAAACAAAGGAAAATGAAATAAATGAAACAACCCATTTCATCGATTTATCAATTTAATTTTTGTTGAATACTGGATGATCAATATTAAGTACGATTTTTTTTTCAAAAGGAGAGGTTCTTTGCATTAAATACTAAGCTATCATCTGCAAACCCATTGTCTAGCTCATGAGCACGATTATTCACAGTTCTAAACACTCAGCAACTTTTTGAAGGACATAATAAAAAAATCCAAATATTTAAATATAATGTTCTAATAATTTAATAATGGTTTTATTTGTAATTTAGAACAGTAGTGCTACATAGCAAAAAAAAGAATAATAAAAAGAAACAATGAAAATAGTGCAGGGCAACATTTATTAAAATTATTTTTGATTTTAAGCAATAGAAAAAAGAAAAAAAATCTAAGTATAATTTCTTGCTTTGGTGAGGATTTTGTCCAAATGAATCAAAATTGTGTGCTTTTCTAATAACACTGCAGTTTAACGCTTAGGATAGGATAGGATAAGATAGGATTGGATATCAGAGTTGGAAGGGACATTGGAGGTCTTCTAGTCCAACCCCCTGCTCAAGCAGGAGACCCTCTACCATTTCTGACAGTTAGTTGTGGTGTCTCTCCTTAAAAGCCTCCAGCGATAAGAGCATCCACAACTTCTGAAGGCAAGCTGTTCCACTGGTTGATTGTTCTCACTGTCAGGAATTTCTCCTTAGTTCTGGGTTGGATTAATTTCCATCCATTGTTTCTTGTCTTCCCTTCAGGTGCTTTGGAAAATAAGTTGACTCCCTCTTCTTGTGGCAGCCCTTCAAATATTGGAACACTGCTATCATGTCACCCCTACGCCTTCTCTTCACTAGAGTAGCCATACCCGATTCCTGCATACGTTTTTCATATATTTTAGTCTCCAGCCCCCTAATCATCTGTTGCTCTTCTCTGCACTTTTTCCAAAGTCTCAACATCTTTTTTTATAATGTGACCAAAACTGGATGCAGTATTCCAGATGTGGTCTTACTAAGGTTTCGTAAAGCGGTACTAGTACTTCATGTGCTTTTGATTCAGTATAATGGTACACTGAATATTCAGTATAAACAGCATGGCCCTGCTTTCCTTTTGCTTATGCCCCTATTTCATTTAGGCGTCTACTTGTACTTCTAAGAGGTACCATCTGTTTCCACTCACTATCTGCTTCCATGCCTCGTAGCCCTCTTTTCAAAAGTGAATCAGTTAAGTATTTATCCTAGGTCCATCTTATTAGATGGCTTTCTTAGTGATATGAAATTTGTTCAACATTCAGCTGCCTTCTTTTAATCTAAACTAGGTGGTTGCTTAGCAATGTTTACATGTTGCTGTAGCTAAATTTCTACTGGAATTATACGCAACAGCAGTAGGACCTACGTATTAACTAACGATTTTCTAAAGATACTGAAAATTAAGCACTCAGGCAATTTGCCTGTAGCTTTCTACTTTGTGTCATTGTAAAGGTAAGTTACATATCAGTGGAATGAAGAATGAGGCAAGGATGGACAAACACAACTGGATTCATACCTACTAACTTATAGTTTGCCAACAATTTTTGAAAAGATATTTATCCTACCATTTTTCCCATATACAACTCAAAACGGCAAACATACATATCCTTCTTCTTCCTATAACTGGATTCTCAACTAAGGCAATTTTTACAAGCTATATGCCTAAATTGATAAAGTGTTAACCAAGGCACGCTGCAACTAGGTATGATATGAAAATTATGTCATGATCTATTTCTCTTTCCCTTAAATTTCCAGGTGTAACTTTTTTTATAACAAAAGAACAAATCATTTCAAGAGAAGGAAGAAAGGTTCTAAATGATATGCCCAAAAGAAATATAAGAAAGCTCAAGAAGAGATTAAGCAAACTTCTGTTCTCTACATGTTTTAGAATGCAGGTGTCACCAGGGTCATTAGGGTGCTAATTTCAAATACAGAAGGTGCACTCTAACAACCTATGGAAAGCACCAGGTTATATATCTAACCTTAAACTGATGTTTATTTTTTATAAAATCACTTCAAAGGCACATTCACAACATTGTAATATTAGTAATAAAGCTAGTATACAATTCAAGCAGATAAACAAGCACCTACCACATAACACTTTATGATGCCTTGTGACCTGGTTTCAAAGTTCTGATGGTGCCCCCTCCCCAGTTTATATAGCTTACATAAATCCATTTTACATAATTTATATAACTCCCTGCCATTGCATTTTGGGTGCTTGGTAACCAGCCTGCAGTTATGGCTATTGTGGCCAGTCTGCAGCCATTTAACCACAATTTGTGAAGATTTTTTGCTGGAAACCGGTGTTTACTTCCATTTGTGGCAAAAAAAACAACAACACCCACCGAGTAAAATGGGTTCGCTTAATGACCAGAGTAAAAAAGTTGTCAAATTGGGCATGTTCACATGGTGACCCACTTATCAATTGGCACAACTTGCAACCTTAATTCTAGGCTGAGTTATGGTTGTAAGTCCAGGACGATCTGTATTAAACAGTAAGAAAAAAATGCATATACAATGCATTATGTATTTCTATATAGGACAAATGGTTGTCTTGACTACTCAAAAGCAACTCATCTGATGGTCTTCATTTCTTGCAGACGTACTTGTACATTTTGAATTGCTGCCTTGCTTCATGGCCCACTTGTGCTATGCGCTTGCAGGTGATGGGTAGATGGCTTGATATTCTCTCATAGAGTTCTATAATACAAAGCAGCATTCTTGGTTTTTTAAGTGATGGCAAGTCATCCAGGTCCTGAGGCAGCAAACATCCCCAAACCATGACACTTCCAAATCCGTATGAGGGAGTATGAGGCTCTTATAGTAGAAAGTGGTGTTTGGTTCTAATAACATCAAAGTAGTTGTAATAGCACCAATGCAGCTTGAAAATTTCCAAGTTTGAGTCACTTGTCCAGAGAGGTCTGGGTGTTCAGCTACATGGGGTTTTTTGGGGGCAAACTGAACGTCAGCATCAATCTTCTGCTTAGTCTTCTATCTTCTATCTTGCAAGTCTCCTGTCAATCTCACTTTTGCCACACTTTTCTGAAGATGGACTCAGGGAAGAGAGGCCTATAGATCACTGGATGCTATTTTGAGGTTTTGTGATTTTCTGGGTAATTTTATACTCTGCTCTTGAGTTATTTTGTCAAGTTTCTGACCGTGGAGTGATAAAAGCCCCAGAGCTTTAAAAATGGATTTGAAAACTTCTCCTGACTGATAAACACATTTTTTAAATAAAAGTTGGAGATCCTCAGACATTTATTTAATGTAGTTACGCTGTGTCTCTTAAACTGTAATAAGAACTTTACTGTGATGAGACCAGACAAAGTTTGTGAAATTTATATAGGGCAAATTAACCTTAAATGCTTAATAAAATATTCATACAAGTGACCCTAGTACACTAAAATTGCACGTTGGGATATTTTGTTTATGAAAAAAAATGGAGAAAGCCTATTATTCAGATATTATTTATTCAGACTTCCTTTGATAGGAGCCACATGAAACTCGAACATGCAAACATTCAGAAAACCCAAAAGGAATTATATATATATACTTCTGCCCAAAACTATAGATACTTGTCTCAGCTAATCAAGTTGAGAATGTTCCCTGCAGTCCCACCTTCTGAATACTTGCCTTCAAAAGAAATGAAACAGACTGAACTTCTGTACTTACCCGCTGTCGCTGAAGAGGAATTCCAAGTGTGTCATATGAACTTCCCAGAGTGGGACATTATAACGCTGAGCCAAGGAGAGAGCTATACTGTACACATTTTCTTCAAGTGTTCTGGTTACCCATGTGGAAAAAAAAGTTTAATAGCTATTCAGCAAAAAAAAAGCCAATTGGAAAAATGCTTAACTACAAAACCGAACAGTATCTCTAGGATCTATTCCTCTAAGCCAGGGTATTTCAAATTATTCATGGAACCCTAAGTTCCATGGCAGTCTAAAGCCTCCCTCTCACCATCCACAAAGTTAACTTGAATGCAGCCAATTTTCCACTGCTAGAGCTTTGCCTCTTGTTCAGAGGTTTCAGGATTTTTTTTCCCATTAAGTAACACATTCTATGGCCTGGAAAGGTTGGAATATCCCGCTGCAATAAAATTCTTCACAAACCAAACTTTCATCCCCTTTTATTTTTTCCTTAAAAAAAAACCATTATAAAACACATAACTCAAGTGAAAAGGAATAAACACTAAAGTCTGGTTTTGTTTTTTTTTAAAGTGTGAAAGTATTATTCACATTTCAGTAATTTCTTTATTAATCTGGAATCAGCAGAGGCTACAGTTTGGGTCCCAGGAACATTATTTATGTATTTGAAGTCAAGCAAAAAGGCTTTCATTAGATATAAAACTTCTCAAGCTGCGGCATGCATTAGTAGTAGAGATTAACTAACCCCCACTCTCCTGGGTAGAAACCAGTATTTTCTATTCACACCCATATAAATCTTGATGTTGACAGTAAAAAAAGCTGAAGAATATAAAAAATATAAAATTTGACCAAGACTCTGAAAAGCCAACCTAACTGCGTAAATTTATTTAGGCAAGTTGAATATCATACAAGAGCATATATAACTTGTAGCAAAGCATTTGGGGAATTACTATTGGGTCCAAGGGCTGCATATTTTGCTAATGAAAGTTGAAACCAAGGAACGCCTTTTATGAATTTACATTCTCACAAGTATCTGTAAGTATGGATCAGACGTAGCAATCCACATTCCTTTGAAGGCAATGTGAAGGTTCCTTGATATGCTCCTGATACCGTACTTTGAGGCAAATAAGATAAATAATTTTGTAAGGTTCATACTCAAGGAGCTTTTATTATCAAGTCTCAGAAACATCAGGCAAAGATTCAATCAAAGCAGCTGCATTTCTCTATCTCTCCATATATACAGGCAATCCTTGGGTTGCAATGGCAATTGGGACCAAAATTCCCATCCCTAAGCAATGCAGATGTAAAATGCAATATCACATGTCTGTATCGCTTAACAACAGCAATCCCAGCAGTCCAGGTTGCTGTCATAACCTCAGGACTGTGTGGGTCATTAAGCAGAAAGAGGCAGTGGCCCCAGAGAAGGAGCATGGGAAATACACAAGCGTCGTGGTTCCGTGGGAGGGTACTGCAGGCAGGTGCTTCTAAGCATAGGCAGGCTGACAGGGGCCACAGGTGGGAACCTCTGACTTGGGGCAGGCACTCATGGACAACCCAGCAGCGGTTGGCACTTCTGAACACAGGCAGGCTGGCAAGGACTAAGGGAAGGCGCTATGGAGCATGGGTAGATTGATGGGCATGAAGGTGCTATGGCGTACAACATTCCTGTAATCTCTTATTCCCTGTTCCTCGGGGGGAAAAATATAGTGGGAATAACTTATAGGAACAACTTCAAATCTTCCCTGCTGGCTTCCCCAGTGACTCTGCTTATGGGAACCTGGCAGGAAAAGTCGCAAATGGTGATCATGTGGCCACGGCTTGACTACCACCTCATAATCGCAAGCTGGCCACCTAATACCTGGATCCCAATGACATGATGACAGGGATGCTGCAGCAGCCACGGCTTCACAGCCTGGTCATAAGTCCCCTTCATTCAGTTGCTGTTATAATTCTGAACAATCGCTGAACGGGCGGTCGTATTTCAACAGCTACTGTACCTCTATTACGTGGCAAGTATATACGTGCATATATTCCAGATCCACACAATAAGGCACCTTAGAAAATATGGCCTAATCTCCTCTTCTGCAAAAAGTTTCCCTAGAGAAGGATTTCATGGTTGCCACGCAGACTTCCCAACATATGGTTTGGCCGTTAAAGCAACGATAGAACCAGCTACCACCTGTGGTTTCATGTTTTCATCTATTTTAACCAGTGAAAGCGATACTATGAAAATATATGAGGAAATAAAGAACATGTCACTGATGGTTATCCTGTGATGTTGATCTGTGTGGCACGTGCTTAGAGATGATATATTAAGCATTCACAGGATTGCAGAGTTGCCGTTTGTGGTCAGGATTTAATATAATCTTTTTCTAATATAAGTAACCTCCTCCTGATCCTCACCATAAATTAAGTAGCAGCATTCAACCGTAAATAAAAGGAACAAATAGGGGGGGAAATTACCAATACATTGCATCTTTCCTTGTGCCTATATTTTTAGACTGGAATCCTCTCCTTTGTAAAAGGTGCTGTGCATTGCATTAACAATTACATGTTTTTATTACACCTTTTAAAATACCACTAGATAATCCAACACTTTTTTTATGAAAATAAACAAATCTGCAATAATAGTATAAATAATATCACTGTTATTATTGCAAGAAGCATTCTCTAGGTGCTGGCTATTAGGGAATGCAAACAGGCAGGCCCTAGAAAGAGAGCCTTTTTTGTCATGGAACTCACCCTTTAGGATGTCATATCACTGGAGATCAAATTGACCCTGATCCCACTGGCTTTTTGTAAGATCTTAAAGACTTGGTTTTACCAGCGGCTTTGGGGAACCAGGAGGGCACTCTGTGGGTGCAACGGTTAGAATGCAGCATTGCAGGCTAATTCAGCTCACTGCCAGGGGTTCGATCCTCACCGCCTCAAGGTTGACTCAGCCTGCCATCTTTCCGAGGTCAGTAAAATGATAGTTGGGGGCGATATATTGACATTTGTAAACCGCTTAGAGGGGGCTGCAAAGCACCGTGAAGTGGTATACAAGCCTAAGTGTTCTTGCTATGCAATGAAGCTTGTACAATGGCTTTGCTGGCTGTTGTTAGCAGTTCTTGGTATACTTTGGCTAATGACTGGGTTGTTGCATGGCTTTTTATACTGTTTTATACGTGTTACCGTATTTTTGTTTGTCTGTTTTTCATATAACTTAAATTGCTCTGAGTCACCCAGAGTCATGGATTTGAGATGGGTAGCTGTATAAATTGAAATAATAAATAAGTAATAATAATGCAAACATCTCTTGACTAAGTGCAGTTGAAAATATATATTCTGCTCTGCATTTTACATATGACAGGTTAAAAGATATGGAAAGTAGCCACCACTTACTCTGCCAAACCTAATATGGTTTCCCTCTTGTATTGACCATCTGCTGTAAACCTTTGGACATCCACTCCTTTGCCAAGCCCTTGAAGAATTTGAGCCTGGGTGAAATCCAAGAGCCGTTCATTATAGTACTGAAGATGTTTAATCAGAATTGCTATTTCTTCTGGCCAGTGCGCATAGCTGGAGTTGGTAACATGCTTTGTGACCATCTGAATTAAATCTTTGGGGTCAGCCTGTAGAATTAATTCACAACACACTGAGATTTACATTTGTCCAATTAATCATGTTTGAATGTTATGATAACATTTTTAATTGTCTTCAAAATATGGGGGCACATTGGGGGCGGGGGGGGGGAGAAAATATCTTACTGTCATACCTTTTAATCATTTCCAAACAAAAGCAAGACAGCAATCAAGGAAACAAAAAAAAAAACCCACCCAAAAACCCTTCTCTTCAAAACACACTGCAAGCAGCAACAAGCAAAACCCACTTTCCTTTCTCAAATTTTGCAGATTCCTCCACTAGCAACCTTTGTACTATATGCATTTCTTAAATTACAATTCATCACAAAAATTTACAGGGAATAAATGTATTCTTTTTTAAGTGGGGGAGCACTCAAACTGTTAAAAGTTGTTCCAGTACCAAATCCTTAAACCTATTTATTTAAAAGGTAAGAGTTCTGCTACCCTCAGAACCAACGAAAAAGTTGGAACATTTCTTTCAATTTTGCCAGGAAATAAAAGTGATTAGTGAGTTCTTTTTCTTTTTAAAGATCAAAATATAAAAGTTTATTTCAAACCTCCTCTGTGTTTTGTTTTAAATTAGGCAGCTTTATCTCTTTATAAGGAACTACTCCATGTACAAATTCTGTTCAATTTTTCAAAGAGAAGTAAAATTTCTTTTTCCTTGTTAATTTACAAGTGTATTATTTGCAAACAAAGATTTAAATTTTACCTCTGGATGGATCTGAAATGAGCCTAAATGTTTTCCAAATTGTAGTTCAAATTAAATATTATCAGTGCAAATACCCAATAAAAACTCCTGCATTTTATAAGTTTACCACTTTCATATGGGGGTGGGGGGGTCAAGATCCACAATTCACTTAGTTCCATCAAGTACTGAGACATATTATAAGATTTCACTATATCCCATTCTATTTTTATAAAATATTACTGGTTGCTCTTCACAGTAATGGGATAAAGGTTTCTTTTAAGTTATCAATAACCAAAACACCATTTACTTGTTTGATACCATATAACTGCATTCCAGAAACTGTATTCCACTTATATTGGAATTTTAAAAGCTTATCAATCTACAAAATGTGACCATTTCATCTACACTGCTGTCTTGCCTATTTTTGAAGTTCAAGATTTAACTAGACATGCTGACAACAATAAATACATGTTTTAATACACAGGTCTCTCTCTCCTGAATTGATATAAAGAAGGGTGAGTTGCTGCATCCTTCCCTTTATAGTAATTTTTTTCAAAATCCCTCTTAAGAACCACTTCAAAAATTAAATCAACGTTGTGGACTTGACAGACTATTTGTGCCTATATATTTTTTTTTAAAAAGGATACCTCTCCCACTTTTTCAAAATCCAGCTCTTTACATGAACTAAATTGGATTTCTTTACTTTTCCTCTTTTTAAATAACACACCAAGACAAGAAATACATATGTAAGAATTCTGAAAAGCAAGCAAGTGAACTACTTTGAATATATAGTATATCCACATATTAGCTTTATCTTATTTGGTACTCTCTGAATAAGCTAAAATGACTGATACTCTTAAGTGTATTGATTTGTCACCACCATTTCCTGAAAAAGTGAACTCCAGAGCTGGCTATATATTGCATTGGCTTAGATATTACATCAGCAAAATAAAGAACTTATCTAACTATACTGTACTTCTCAGCTTCTGGTACAAACAATATGGGTTTAAGCATACGGAAAATCCAGATTCGTAATCATGCCCAGCCTGAAATCTAATGATAATCTATTTTGGGGAAACTACACAGGGGATTTTGTTCTTCTACATGATTCAAGATAAAAGGCCAATATTCAAGTTGGCTAAGATAAGTAGGTTGCCCTTGATTTAGATTTAATTTGCACATTGGATTTATAGCTTAGTTTTAATGTGTATTTATAGAAATAAAATAAAATAAAATAAATATAAACTAACCCTGTAAAGGGGGTGGCAGTCATCCTTGAAACATGGTGCCAAGTGAGCGTAGATTTGTAGACTATAGTAATAACTTGCCAGCTGGAGTGAGAGAGCAGAAGGAGACTGTTTTTCAAAGCACTTGTTGGCATCCACCACCTAGAAGAAGAGAATTAATGTAGCTAACACAAAATTATATTGATAAGCATATCATGTCTTTAATGACTGCTCTAGAATAATAATAATTGAAAGAGTATGGCATAAATAATATAAAATTTTGTAATATAAAATAAATAAAATCATGGTGTAAAGGAGCTGTGGAGGTTCCAATGGTTATCAGGATACTGGCTACTATACAAAATATCTTGGATAGTACTTATAAAATCCGCATGTTGACAAAATTTCCATTAGTCAATTACACAGGCCATTCTGCTTGGATCCGCATATATGTCATGCAGAACTTCAGATGAGTTGATGTTCTCCTGCCCCAGCCATTTGTTTTTCTGCTTGACTGGAGGCCTACAGCCTCATTTGACTTTAGAAAAGAAAATCCAATAATTCTAAGTTCTTCTTATAATTATTATTATTATTAAATTTATCAAAATATAAAATACAAGTGAAAATAAAGATAGCAAGGAAGGGAAAAGAGAGAAAAGGAAGTGTGAGACAAAGGGAAGAAAAGGGGGGGGAAAGCATTAACTGCTCATTCTTTTTGACTCAGTACAATAAAAATAACATTACAGCTTCAACTTTTTGCTTTTGCATATTTAATATATATGAGTCATTTCTATAACAAATGTATCTAATCAGAAAATCCAAAGTCAAATTTTCATATATTTTTTTCTGCCTCAAGCACAAAATCCAGAAGTAGTAGTATTTCAAAGTTCTTATAGTTGGAGGCAGTTGCAAATCCTAACTCTATTTTGGCTATCCTATAACTTTGGGGGAGGCGGGGTGTCAAACTCAAGACCTGCGGGCCAGATTCGGCTTAGATCTGACCCGTGGGGTTGCCCTGGAAACAGCAAAGGACCGGCCAGCAGTGCCTCTGCCAGGAAAACTGGAGCTCAGGAGGGCTGCACATGGCCCTCACGAGCTCCAATTTGCTGGCAGAGGACTGCAGGCCGTTGAAGCTGGAAACAGAGCTTGGGAGCCCGTTTTCTCTGGCAGAGGGCTCGGGCCGTCATAGGTACCCCCGACACAAGTGATGTTGAGCTGTCACCCCGCCAGGACATGCCCCCCATCACCCCTGGTCAAATACAACCCTGACGCGATGCTCAAATGAAACTGAGTTTGACACCCCTGGTTTAAAAGGTTTATTTCATGAATTTATATAGCCTTTGCCTATAACATTAGTCTACATAAAAGATCAACATTTTAGAGATTAAAAACAATTGTGTATAACTGGTAGCTTGTTCATGTGATTTTTTTTTAAATGTCTTTTTAATGTTGGACCTTTAAAGTAGTATGGTTTAGGATTTGGTTATCACTAATATGATGGCTTGATTTATGTGGTTCAGTGTCAATTGAGTCAAAACTGGGGCACTGAAAAGGCTGGTGCACTAGACTGAAGAGGAAGTATGATTTCTGTCCCCAGCAACCTCACATCAGATTATGTGTTGAAATTTCTTCAGAACTTAGTATAACAGACACTTGCTTTTTATTGAGCTGAAACATACTATATGTTCATCCTAAAAAGGAAATTAAGTTCATATGTCACACAAGAAGCAAGTAAGAGATTAGAGCAGCAAAGAAGCATGTCTCATCCCTCAACATACCTGGGGTAAAGCAAGCAGGTAAGCAAGAGATAATGTCATGTCATTTGGTAAAGCTTCGTTGGCCAACTGTAACAGGACTGCAATAGAGAAAGAGACATAAAAGTTCAAATGTTGACATCTCCAACTTTTGAACATATTAAGTTCTTTTTTTCTCTATTTGGTTCCAGATATAAGGGTCATTTATAAATTCAATTAATGTTACTCAGTTCAATTAATGTATAATTAGTCTGAGAGAATGCTTTGGTTTATTTTCCAGTCAGGGCGATAGGGCAGTATAGCATGTTAAATTAAACAGTTGAAACATTTTTCAGGCTGATTTACATTATGAAATCTGCTGACTTTAAAACTAAAGCAATGATATAAAAGTTATGAACATTTAGAAATACAGGCAGCACGATCCCGTGAAATACGTTGCTTCTGCCAGCCAGCACATCTGTATTTATCACTCTTTATGTAACACAAGACTCAACTATTAATCAAGCATTTATCATGGGAAAGAATGCAGCAGGCATTACCATTTTACAAACCATTACTGCAATGAAGTTATGGAAATATCTGAAATCTATAATTCAGTACTCCGGCTGGTAAGTATTCCCAGTGCGAGGAAAGATACAAGTAGCATTGACAATGATTTCTGAGCAATACTGAGCTCAGTTGCCTTTCTCCAAACCATATTGCTGGGCATCAAAATAAATACAGCCTACCCAAACTGGAAATGATGTTCTAGGATTTCTGTCTGGGACTGGATATGGGTTATTTTACAAGAAAGCACACATTCTCCCAAAGCAACATGGATTTTTTCAAGGGCAGAACCAATATATTACAAAAATTTAAGTACCGTGATCACCTAATGTCTATGTATGTGTGTGTATGTATGTATGTATTACTTAATCAAATTTATATAGCTGGCCATCTCAACAATATTATGGTGTTCAGCAATAATGTATACAATATTATTATTATAATTATGGTCTGTCACACAGACACCCAGATGTTCAGACTGGATTTGATGTTTTTGTTTACCTACCGGGTCCTTACCAAGGACCAGAGATAGGCAGATGTGGTTCTTAATGGTGTTACAGATACTGCAACAGAATGTAAGCTGTTCCAAGTAAAGCTGCCTTTTGCGATTGACTGATAGTGATTTTGTCAATGCCGACGGTGTTCAAATGGTGCCACAATTGTCTTGGGATTGCACCCAATTTGGACTTGATCTGTAATATTTCTTTGTTTTCAATCGCTGTATATTTGTGATGCGTAAACAGTTTTTCTTCCAGTAGTTCTACAGCTCCTGGTCCTGATTGCTCAGGCAATAAATAGTCCTGAGTTCTATAGCCTATTTTTCACCAGATGTCCAGAAATTCCAACACCTAGAGAGGCTCTTGTTGAACCGGGCGATGACTGAGCCAATATGGGTTTCTGTAATTTACATCTCACCGTATTTTTTGAGAAAGGGATACACTTTGTCTGACTCCTCTGATGAGATCTGTGCAGTTAAACCTCTGGCATAGCTCTGATCTTCCTCACAGCACACAAACCCCACAACCACGTCAAGGTAATGCCCCACTGGGAATTAATTATAATAATTATGATACTATTAGTGGAATTATACAGAAGTATTGTAGTGTGCTAAGTGAAAAAAGGCAAACAACAAATATAAACCTTTTCTAATGCTGTTACTACCGTGTTTCTCAGAAAATAAGACTGAGTCTTATTTTCTTTTGACCCCCCCCAAAAAATGGCTAGGCCCTTTTTTCGAGGGGTGCCCTAATTTCCCCCCCACCCATGT
>JANHFL010004194.1:364082-374753 GCA_032468155.1 Oxyrhabdium leporinum
AAAACTTCAGTGTTCGGAAGGGAGGCTTTTTGGCGAACGCTTCCCTGCAGCCGGACAGTTCCCCCCCCCCCGCACCCATCCCCCCCCGGGCTTATTTTGGGGCTGGGGACAATATTAGGCCCACCCCCAAAAAAGCAGGGTTGGACTTATTATTGGGGTGGGTCGTGTTTTCTGAGAAACATGGTAGCAGTCTGACTCAATGGAAGCTGAACTAAACTAGAAAGCTCTGAATATTCCAAAACTGTTGTTAAAAAAGCAGTAAAGGATTGTGCATGAACTCTCATTTTGTTTATTTTGATTCTGTGGCAGTTCCAAGGTCAGGGATTCAGTCCTCAGGATTCCAGGGGGATCCTGAAGATCCCTTCCTGAAATACTAAATCAGATTAAATGAACAGCCTAAGCCAGTACAATACAGCTTTTGATAAGACTTTGTCCAATCACAATGGCATAATTTTCTGTAAAGATAAAGATTAAGAAATATATATTACAGAAAAACTATGAATCAGAGAATAACTTGCGCAGCCCATTAATGAGAGAAGTTTGGGACTAATGTAATTTTAAAGCCCTCAAATTCTCACTTAGATCCCCTCCCCCACTCCACTCTATGCAAATATAAACATAATACTGTACATCAGTTATGCTATTCAGTATCAAGAAGGAGGAAGCAAAATCTGAACACACAATCTAGACTCAAGCTGGTCAGGGGTTCAGAGAAATCACAGAATCAACAAATAAAAATAGAAAGATTATGATGAGGATTGAGGAAAACTTCAACTAGAAAAAAACAGTGATTTTTTTTCTTTTTCTAACTTTTGTTTAGTTTTACATTTAGCAAATGTTCAGAGTTGTCAAAATACAGGGAAAGAATCTTACAGATAATGTCAAAAGAAGATTTTGAAAATCAGAGGAACATTTTTGTGGATTTCTGTTATATATTTTAAAAGTCTCGACATTTATTTTGCTTGCTGACCTAGCAATATGGCATCATGACTAGGATACATGTGAAGAACCCTCAAGGTCTACACACCACCTAAGCATTTATAGCATCCTGTATCATAAAACAGAATGTCTGGGTCAAAATAATTGATTTTTCTGCTCATTTACTCCATAAATATACTAAAATATATAAATACCATAAATATACTGCGTGGTGGTGCAGTGGTTAGAATGTAGTACTGCCGGCTACTTCTGCTGACTGCTGGCTGACTGCAATTTGGCAGTTCAAATCTCACCAGGCCCAAGGTTGACTCGGCCTTCCCTCCTTCCAAGGTGGGTAAAATGAGGACCCAGCTTGTTGGGGGAAACACTGTGACTCTGTAAACCGCTTAGAGAGGGCTGTAAAGCACCATTAAGCGGCATATAAATCTAAGTGCTATTGCTATTGCTAAGTGCTAAACAAGTGAATAAAATCTCTTGAAAGTCCTCCAAAAAAGAACCTGACTTCTACTAAAAGGAATTAATAAGATTCTGAACTAGATCCCTTTTTCTCTGAAGTATCATAAGCATACGGAGTCATAGGGCATCATCCTGTACATTCATATTCAGCAGTTTGCCTGGAAACTTTGACAGTGATAGATTTTCTTAGGCCAACAATGTCAAATAACATTTATCTACATTAAAGCAAGTCAGTTATAAATGAGCAACCTTGTATGAATGTCCATGTGGGATGAAATATGTAAACAAAATTAATTAGTGTGATTTTTCATCATGCCATTCCCCTTTGGAGTAATCAATGTTATACAAAGCATGGAAAAAGAATAAGAAGTAAATAAATTAAAAAGGAAAGGAAAGGAAATGTAACTATAGTTTAGACCACCATCATCCTCTGTATCTGTCCTTCCAAATACCCTTGTTTCCACCATATACAATTTCTACACTGTCCATATGACTAAGCCAACTCAACTGCTTTTGCTTCAGTTACTTTTTTTTTATATTCAATCCACATCCATTCAGCATGCATTCATTTCTGAGCCTATCTTCTCCCGTTTTTCTTCGTCAGGAGCGCATTCAACTTACGTTTATGTTTCTCCCGAGAGCCAACTCTCACTTCCATATAACTAAGAGAGCAAAAGCACATTCTTATAGGCAGCCATTGAAACTTCTTTTGACAAGTATTCCTCCTTTGCAACAGAGGACATACTGCCCATTAAGGCCAAACAGCTTCCCAGGCAGTGAGCAAGCTGATCCCCTGGAGTTTTTGTGTACACTAAAATGGCAGTCCTCGAAATATCAGACCTAGCGAATTAAAGAAACTCCACAACCAATCCATAAAGCAAACCACGCTGGCATTTCAACAATTCTCTTGTTACACCATCTACATCTTGCAGCCTTACAACTTTTTCAAAATTTTCACCACTTTCACTACGTTGTTGTCATTATAGATCAGTATACCATGCAAATTTCTACTATATTCTTTCCATCATTTCCTCATTTCAGCTTCACCCCATTTCATTTAATCACTTTTATTTGTAATTCCATTCACTCTGCTAGAATCTCATTCTTTAGTCTGCTTACCCACTTCCAAAGCCATTTTTATTTTTTTATCAAAATCATCCTGCATTTTCTTAGTCTTTCTAATCTTTTCTTGTTCCCCTTGACTATATTCTTTGAAAACTTTCCCCCTCTAAATGCATTATATAATATCTTCCTCTTATTCTCACTCTCCTTCCCTCTCTCCCTCCCTTTCTCTCTCTCTCTGCAGCACTTAGCAATGTAATTGTTTTAGTTCTGTTCCAAAGCAGCTTCCATGGCATTTCTTATGTCGATTTTTCATACAGGTTTTCTCTCTTTCTTATTGTTTTTTTCTTTCAGTTCTTTCCTTTTTGAAGACTATCCAATAATGGCTGTCCCTCATTCAAAACTTCTCATCACCCTTGTATCTCAATCTGCTATAAACAATGAAATCAATCATGTTTTTATCTTTATTCCTTTGCCATATATTCACCTAAATTGACCAAATGCTTAACCATATTACCAACTATGACCGTACCTATTTTCCACTAGCATTGTCCATGGCTTAGGACATGGGTAGAATGACACCATTGGCATTGACAAAATCACATTGAGTCAATTGCAAAAGGCAGCTTTACAGCTTACATTCTGCGATGATACTTTTAACACCACCAAACAACACCTCCCCATCTCAGGAGGTCCTGGGGAAGGAATTGATAGGGGGATAAAAATGCCAAATCCAGACTAAACATCTGGCTGACTGTGCAACAAACCATGATGATGATGATGATGATGATGATGATACAGCAGATATAGTATACCGATATGTTATGACATCCTAGGTTCCTGGAAAGAAATCCATGTGTATGAAGGCCAATACCAGCTAAAGAACTGTCATCTGTGATTTCACATTGGTGTGTGTGTGTATGTGTGTGTATATACGAACGCACTGTATGTCCAGATAAACATGTATATAGTTTACCTTCTGTAGCAGGAAACAGATCATGTCCTTCACTTTTAGTTTCTGCAAGCTTTCCTGTTCTCAACAATACTTCTGCAAAGCTTTCCAAAGGAGCATGCTCATACATGGTATAAGTTATTTCATTCTGCAGAACGGGGGTTTAAAGCATAGCAACATATTTAAATATTTCATCTACTCCTAAAATATTTTTTATAGCTAGAAATGTCCTTAATATTCAATACGTTAACTCTTCTCAACGTTAATTGGATAAGATCCCATCTATTATCTAGCTCCAGAACATAGTGTAAGTTGGGTTATTAGGAATGTTTAAAAAGTACTAGTAGGCTTTAAACTTACATCTGAAAGATATGGATCGTCAATCAGAGTTTCGTAAAATGGATGACACCCTTGTTTTTCAATTGTTGCATTTGTTCCAGAGGTGTTTTTTAATACATCTCCAAACTCTTGACCCTTTCCGAAACAGAAGGAAAGCCATTATTGAAATCATATCAGATGTTAACATATACGACATCGGGAGTTATACTTTAATTCTCCATTTCACTCCAGTAATAAAGTTAAGGGAAAATCTGAACAGCCGCACACTAAGATAAAATGCATACTCCAGGACTTTGAGGTACATATAATATTTCTGTGTATTTTCTGTTGTCCTACGAAAGTCTGTAACAAAATCCCCTATGGAAAACAAAGTAATGATGCACTTAACAAACCAAAGCATAACAACTGGAAAACGAACATATGGTTTCTTCTTACATGCAACGGTCGAAGATAAGCTATCGACTTCTTCCACCACTGTCGATCACTGACAGCATGCAACACAGCCTTCGTGGTCAGAGTTGTGTTAGAAAGGACCTTCATGGTTTTAGCTGTGGTCCACTGCAGGAGATCAGCAGACTGACTAGAGGAAAAGCTGTTATCAGCCTGTGAAGTTAGGCAATACACAACACATAAGCATTAAATGCTATCTGCCAAAGAAAACTTTTTTTTAAAATCAAGACATGCAAAAAAAAGCATAAAGCATCTTCCAAAGATTAGCCAATTTCAACCATTACATTTCCTGCAAGTGCACATGTGACTATGGGGTAACAAAAGCATATTTCATTCTCGGTTATAAATGCATATTTTAATACAGCACTGCAATTTCCAACATGAATAAGACAATTTTGTGATTACACTTTATTTAACTAGATTTCAAAATGTGTTTTAGAAGCTTACAGTAATCAGCTATTGATTAGAAGCCTGTTAATGAATCTTGACAGCTGATAAAAAAATATTTTTGCTTTATTCCAAATGTGTGGAAGGAAGAGTTTAAATATCTAATTATACATTACAAAATTAGTAGCATTTCAGTCTCACTACGATTATTGTGGTTGACATTTAAAAACTTCAAATAGACATCACAGTAAACAAATAAACAAAGCTTTGCTGAAAGTTGTAAAAGAAAAAGCTATAAATAATATGTTTAGTTTTTTGGCAGAGTGCCTTTCTAAAATAAGCATGACATTTCCACTTAGCAGAACAGTTTGTCTAGTAAGTATAGCTTAGCTTAGCATCAATTATCGATTCTTAGAAGGAAGGCTGACCATAATAGTACCTATTAATAGAATATTAATATTAATCCATAAAGAATTTTTTCCTTGATATACATTTTTGTTAAAATGTGTTCCTTTCTAGAACAGTCTAATGGCATGAAAAACTATGTCACATGTAAAGTATACACTTAGGGAAGCATGAAAACCACAGAAGATTGGATTTCTCAACTGATCAGACACCCAGCACTGTCTTCCATATCGTTATTCTATGAAAGAATACTTATTTCATCCTGGAAACTAATGATGTAAGATTGAGGATATCCTATGTAGATAAAATAAAAATAAAAATCACACATCTCTTTGACATCGTGATCCTGTATATGGTACCTATATATTTGGAAGGCAAGCTGGATGCCCTCTAGGGCTCTGCCTGATTTATAACAAGACTTGGTTACATTTACACTATAAGACTAAATGGCTGTGGGTATTTGGAATACTTAGGACTGGAAATGTTAGAACTGAATGGGACAGGACTTCTTTTGAGACTGGCATGCAATTTTTTTTTTTTGGGGGGGGGGTCTCCTTGGACTCACACCTCCTGCCCAAACAGCAGGTGGCAGCTGGGTCCAGGAAAACCTTTGCACATTTTTTTTTCTTATATGCTAGTTATGACCTTAGACAATTTGGACAATTTGGAGGTGCTGGTAGTTATGCATAAAGCTCTCTACGACATAGGATCTAGTTATCCAAGGGAAAAAACATTTTCCATAATTTCTGTGTGGCAAGGGAGAATTAGAGTCTCATCTATTGAACAGTATCATCTAATGGGACCTAGGAAGGATGCCTTGCTCTTTGCAACATTTCCTCCACCAAGATTTGTCTCCCCCCCACTCCCCTAACATCATTTCAAAGAGCCCTTTCAACATTATTTTTTTCATTTAAATATTGTATGCAGATCAGAACTGTAATGGAATCAAATTGTTTTATTAAGCTTTTTTTTTAATTAAACCTGATTTCTTGCTTTGTCAGATTACATGGTTGTTACATCTAGATTACATAGCTGTTACAGAGAAAGAGAGTGTGCGA
The DNA here is from genome assembly GCA_032468155.1 of Oxyrhabdium leporinum. Lineage (NCBI taxonomy): Eukaryota > Metazoa > Chordata > Lepidosauria > Squamata > Cyclocoridae > Oxyrhabdium > Oxyrhabdium leporinum. The sequence continues at coordinate 370,131 of JANHFL010004194.1, forward strand.
GAGAGAATATTGTTGAGACAAGATATTATCTTTTAACCATATTTCTAACTGCTTTGGAAAACATATTTTAATTATAGCTCAAAGAAACCTTGATTAAAAATTTCAAACCTATTTTTACTTAAAGTAGACCCACTGAAATATGTAACACTGATAATTATGATAAGTAGGAGCAATTGAAAATCCATAGCTGATGAGACATATTATCTAGTTCTTTGCTGGTTTAACTGATTTTATTTCTGTAAAATCATTTAAAGTTCATTTTTATTTTTTTAAAAGAAAAGCAACATACAAAAACAAAAGCTTTTCTCTTAACCACAGTTATGAATTAAAGAAGACTTTTTCTTCCAGCTTCCAGTCAATATAGTTCAAATGAATCCAGGTTTATTGCATGTAACACTCTCTACAAGAATCAGAACTACTAACGATCAAAGCAAATTGGTGGTAGATAAGTGTCAATGGAATTCAAGGTGGGCTGGACTTAGATCTCTTGTGGGCACAAAGGGACTTGAGACTAATGATGCACTTGATGCCGCCCTCAGGCTCAGTCTGCTCATCTCCTATAGTAGATTTCTTATGCTTGCTGTATAATCCCATTCCGTGAACATAGATTTGCCTCTTTGACAATTTTCATAATCCAAATGTTTCCTTTATCTGTCTCTCTCAAATGGAAGAAACCTACAGCAAGCACACATTGTTTATACCAAAGAATACAGATCTTCCAAAGTGACAGAACTGTAGTGTTCTTAATATCAGTTGATTAATTAATTAACAGAATTATTTTTTGTATCATCGAGGGACTCTTACAGCATCTTAAACTATTCAAAACTATATTTATAAAATTCACACTAATTCTAGATAATCCATGAATTTATTCAACAACAACAAAAAATGTATATGCCTGTATATGTTTATCTCCTAAAATTCATTTAGATTCAGGTGGTCGATAAATCACATAAACACACACACACACACACACAGAATTTTATTAATTTTAATGAACTGTCATTTAGGGAGTGTCAAATTTTTCAACTTTAAATTTCCAAATATTACAGCTTCTCAAAAGTTGTGACATGCCTTAGGGATTGGAAAAAATATTTTGGTTACTTTAGTATAATTTAATGTGCTTGGTAAGTAACTACATAAACATCATAACTTTTTAACATTTTGTTTGTTTCATATTTGCTGATGCTTTATTGGGGAGCAGAAACTTTTGTAGGCTAGAAGCCACATTTGGCTGTTCAAAATGTTAGTGGAGTCAGGAAAGGAAACTGCATTGCATTTATTTCAAATTTAATATAAATTAATTTAAATGTAATAACTATGATTCTTTATCATGTACTTCATTTTTTCCCTTTCCTATTACAGTGTAAAATTGGCATTATCTCTACCCAAGATTTTATACGAATTTATTTTTTGCTGGGTGTTACAGGTGGCTTTGGGGCTATAAGCTGTGTATTCCCACTCCGTATTATATTAATTGCAACCAAATCTATACAGAAAGCAAGTGGTAATTTCTGTATGTATTTCAAGAAATATTTTTAAAAAACAAATATGTACTTAAAGACAGCAACTATGTCCTACGCTTCCTATGCACAGTAATTTCATTTCCATACAACGAAGTGTAATAGAATAGATAAATTAAAAACCCTAACTTCTTTTTAAAAAAAGAGATGTGAGTATTAAATAGATTAAAAATGAAGTTGCCTCCTTCACTTCATGTTCAAAAATTTTCCTCAATTATTACTTTTTGCATTAACAAACAACAGATACCAACTTATATTTAAGCACTATGTTTTAATTACTTAATGCTCTAAAACATTGTTTCTTGTTTTTTGTCAAGAATCTCTTGAATACATTACAGTAATAGTATAAATTATTTAACTACATGTCAGCAGCCAAGCTTAGGCACGGAAGACGTAATTCAAGAGGAAAATTGTTTTCTTTTTCTGCAGGTTCTTAAAAGACCTTTTCAGATCTAATAGCGTATGCACCAATTTCTACCCCCTGCCTCCTTGCCAGGTTTGATCAAGCTGAGAAGTTAAGCTAAGCCATGAAACATCAGATCTTTAATTTACCGCCAGGGCCAATCAAGAAGACTTACAGTTTGAGGCCAAATCTTTATCTCTATGACCATGGAAGGAGAGACATCACCTATGCTTCAAGGATTAATTGATCACTGTTGACCTCCTGGCAAAAACCACTATCTAGTGGCCAAGTCAACAATATTTTGTTTTCCAAGTCAGCTCAAATGCATCACTTAGCTCAGATGATGAACTAACTTACCTAACAAATGAGACAGAATCTTACTAGCACCACTGGTCCACATGACACTCCTTAACCAAGATCCAGCAGCATCTGTGTAGCTGCCTCCTTGCCTGACAAATTTGTGAAATGACTTAAGGCTTAAGTGACTAACTCAAAGAGGGTAGGTATTAATGGATACTTGGCATGATGCTCTGTAGCTTTAAAGCCAAGCAGTTATTGTATTATTAGATAGCAACCATCTCTGGTCTGGGAACTACTGATTTCTACCTTGCCTACTTCAACCCTTCTATTACCTATCTTTTCTATTTTCTGTCTCACCTTGCCCTCCAAATTTAATTTGAGAAACTGGAATAGGTTGCCACTTCTCCTTCCATCTCCAATTCTTTCTTGTTAAAAATTCCCATGTCTTCATTCTTCCCACTTCCTGCTTGGGGCAGCTTCCATTTCCATTTCTTGCTCATTAAAAACTAACACACACACACACACACACGCTTTCCCATTTGTTTCTTCTGAATAGAGGCAGCAAAAAGTTGGGAGAATATTTCTATTCTATGCTCTCTCATTTCAGAACTATCCCTTTCGTTTTCAGATGGGGCAGTCTCTGTACTTCGGTTCTGCAATTTCCTTTTCATATTAACACATAAAAATTCAATTTCAAACAGTGTGTTGTCTGGGTACAATTATTTTCAGGAAATCATAATCAAAGTGTTTACAATAATATTGATTACATTGATATTAATTCAATAATAATAATAATAATTTCTTATCTAACAAATCTCCTGCAATTCTGCAATTTTCTTACTCCTCCCTTCAGTCATATATCCAATCCCTCAGATAAGAAACAAATTAGAAATCCATACTGAACTCCCAAAGTGTTCTTGTTTTTTTTGATATGCCCTTTGTATACCTTGGTCTCACTGATTGGCTCAGTGCAATTATATTAAGTTATACAAACTGCATGACATTGAAACCATGGAAGACTTCAGAGCCAGGCTTTGAACATAGAAAAGTATAAACTCAAGAAGCAAAGTGAGTGAAAGTCAAGTTGAGAAGTATGAAGAAGTGAGGAACTAAGTCAAAAGGACGTCAGAAAAAAAGACAGACATTAGAAGCTATTTTTGAGAAACGAATGTTAATTCTGAAGGAAATGAAATTAGGGGGAAAACAGTATTATATAAAAAGTTTTACCTCCGGAGGACACTCTAATTTCATTCCAACTGATGATCGGGAAAGATTTACATTTTCTCCCTTTTCAGAAGGTCGTATTTGGTAGTTGACTGTGTTATAAAGAACCTACAAATAGAATTACAAATTTTGTTAAAAGTACCCGTTGGTGGAATTTAAAAAAATCATTCAGGCCAAACCAAGACTGAATATGATAGTGACCATTTTGCCCCCTCCTCCCCTCAAAAATAATTTAAATGGTTTTTTCAGAAAGCACACCCTGATTTACAACATAATGCAAACATATATGTAAGACAGTCTGTCAATTAGTTTAAAAATCAGAATCTATGCCTTTCCTGTAATCATTTAAAACAAAAGGTGGTGGTGGTGGTGGGAGAAACCTGTGTAATGTATTCTATGTATTCTGTGCATATCATGAGAAGCAATGCATATAAGTAAAAAATGAAAGTGAAGAACAAACTGCAGAAGGAGCAAGAATTTTACAGGCGATTACATTAACTTAGAAAGATCATGAATACATATAGTGCTGCAGAATCTGTAATAAGAAACAGAAATAAAACTGCATTTATTTTAAGAACTCTCCAGATTACTATTTGCATGGCCACAGAAAGCTTTAGAAACTCTACGTTTTGATTGGGCTCACATATCTTCATCGTCACCATCATCATTTAATACATTTCCTTCTAGGAAAGACTGGCATAATCAAATGTAATTCCTATGACTAACGGCTACATTTACTCTTCATATTAGAACAAATGGGAATAGACAAAGAAAGGATAAAGCTAAGTGGAAATCTTGGGATAATGGCAAAAATTACCGTACAATAATGCTTTGAATGAATATAAAAAAATCTAACTTATGGTTCTTTCTAAACCATAAATGCCCTTGTCCAGTTAGTTTGCTCCTCTCACTCTTCTGCAACCACTACAACAAGCTTATGCAGGAATACAAAAAATGGGGCTATTTTAGATTTTTTTTGCCTTTTTTTTTTTTGAAATGATGAATGTCACCAACAAACACCACAAGTCATCCACAAACCAGCAGTGGTTTTTGAAGCGTAGACGATATATGTATGCATAACAAAAAGCTAAGAACACCCCAAATTATCTATCTATCTATCTATCTATCTATCTATCTATCTATCTATCTATCTATCTATCTATCTATCTATCT